>JABXWE010006816.1:0-23507 GCA_014611495.1 Limonius californicus
AGGTTTACGGTTGAGAAAGAGAACGGACATACAAAATGTGAACGGTAAAATCAGAGCGCCAAAATACAATAATTCCTTACCTCTAAAACTGTCGGATATGCTGTACCTTGTTCTCGGAGTAGTCCTGTTGAATACTTGGAAAGCGGGAATGGAACTGTACTTTCATTCCAAAAATTCTGAATTTATACCCGCTGGCTAATCTGAAGTTACAAAGTTTCGTTCGGTTCGCGCAAAAATGCACGGAGTGGGATATACCTCGCTACCCTTCCACTTTACGCTGGACATGCGGTTATCAGATTTCCACGCGTAAATGCTATGCAAATAAAGTATATTACAATGTTCGGACTCAATTATAAATGTTAAAAATGCCAAATATAATTACAAACGGTAATTAAATACTACCCTAACATCGGTACAAAATAGAATGATACCCAACAGCGTTAACACAAGATAAATACGAATTCAAACAGAGGCTAATCGGTACACAATAAATAAATCAGTTTGTTCGGTATTCAAATTCAAAATATAAGTTAAACGGTGCAAAATAAATAAATATCTTCGTTCGGCCTTAGATTCAAAACATAACGCAGCTGGTATCTGCACATTTATATATAAATTGATAAACAATTCTAAACTATAAAAATACAGGGTGCGGTCGGAAAGATATCGGTCGGTACACAAATAAAATTACTTAAATTAAGCGGAAACATTTCTAAACGGTAAAATGGCATAACGTGGTTATGTAACAAATTTAACGGAGTCCCAATTAACATCAAAATAATTAAATAAAACTTAATTTATCCGGATAATTAAACAAAATTAGTAACGCTTCGTTACAATATAAAATTTCAAAACATTGGTCCATCTATTACCATAATTATATGTAGAAAAGTGATCGGACAGGTCTCTCTTTAGAAGGCTGTAATCCCACACTTTTGATTTTTAGATAAGTTGGGAAAAATCGTCCTATTTTGATCTTAGGAAGATATGGTAGCGCTTGTACAGACCTTTTAGCGCCACCTTGTATATTCGAGTATCTGACCATTTTTGCCAAATAACCACAGAAAAATGCTTTTAGTGGTCTTTGAAATCACCATCTCCAAAGACACTGAATAATATCATCAGCAGAAACATTTTATCAAATCAAACTAATATTTTAAACTAAAGCCTTAAAAGCTATATTCCAAAGTTTATGTACTGTCACTTACAATAATTCTTTAGTGGTTTTAAATTACCATGATGTCTATCAGTCAATCAGAATTTCTATTACCCTCAGCAAATCCGCCACCGTTTTCCAAGCAGAAGCTTTCACCCATCTTTGTCCAAGGAAACCTCCGACGAGAGTATTCCAATGAACATATCCGCATATGTTTTGACAGCCAAGCGGCTATAATGGCCTTCGCTCTACCAAACTGTACTCCAAATAGGTACAAGAATACAGGCTGCCCTAGGCACACTAGGCTCACAAAAATGGATCGTGGTGCTGTGGGTACCCGAACACTGTAACATAGACGAAAACGAGAAGGCCGACTCCATGAATAGAGAAGGTTCCCAGAAGTCCACCATAACCAGTTCTCGGATTTCCCTACAGCAACGCTAAATTGAGGATCGAGAAATGATTTCGGCCCCAGTTTAACAGAAGTTGGATTTCACTTGCAGGTATAATACAAGCAAAGTTATTTATTCAAGGATCCTGGCCAAGTCGCACCAATTTGTTTCTTATCGTAGTCAGCAAGCACATTAGAATTTTGGTTGGCCTTATAAGCGGTCATGGTCCTGCACCTGCACATCATGGGAATAGTAAATAACCTCACACACGTTTTCTAAGATGTACTTTACTAGGATGTGATTTTACTTTAGGGGTTTCTAATAGAGTAGTAAATTGCCACGGAGGGGACTACGTTACAAGGTTTTGTTGTAAAATAAGAGACTTGACGATTAACGACGCACGACGTTCTACAGTTTGTTGGTTTTTCTAACTATGCATTAAAAAACATTTACGTAACACCGGTGCGAATTGAAATCTTGTCCTGCAACACCGTGGACTATCATAATCTTGGTTGCGTTTCGCAGTTGCATTGCGGGGTTGTGTTGCAAAAGTGACGTAGGTTAAAACTTCGAAGTGTCTGACCAGGTGACTTCTAATACTCTCGTTTCTTCCAATTTCAGCTTCTGCTTACAGCACATACCATACCTTGTACAATTTTTATTTTAATTGACTATATACGTATAGCTTATGTGTGGTGGTAGCTTAGTTGGTAAACTTAGTGGGGTGGTATTATAAATATTCTACATTTATCAGCTAATCCTTAAGTCATAGATTCATTTTCCGGTTAGTTAGACAAGGGTTTGAAGTTAACAGCATCACAGAGGTAACAATAGGCAGGTGAGGTGTAATGCTGGCTACATTATCTCCTCTGTAACGCCTGCCGGCACTAGCAAAAGTAGCAACTGTACCTGCTACTCTCATGTGGCGTGGGACGCTATAAAGGAAGAGTATTCCTATATGAAACAAATAATTTGTTAGTTTAATCAGATTTAGTTACACATTAGTTTTAAATGTCTTCGTAAATGTCGAAATAGTTTAAGCACAATATTAATTGCTTAGTTCTTGTTTACATTAATATAGGTTCTAATGATAAGTTATTGTTAAATAAAAAATTGATTCAGATAAATTCTCAATAGACTATGTATTGTATGTATATTTCTGAGTTTTATTATAGAAATTTGCGGTAGATTTTGTGAATCTAGAATCAGTGTAGGTGTACCTACTACCACGACCTACCCTTTCCAATAGTTGTAGAGAATTTATTAATTTTCTTATGTTTCCTTGTCGTTTGTTGGTCAAGTTTTCTTTTTTCAAATTGCAAACTGTTTCTGGAGCTACACGCTTGATGTCTCATGGTTCGTTGTTGGAATGTTTACTAATACTAAAACTAATAAAACATTGGTGAAAGTTCTTACTACTTGCTTTTCCAATACACGAACCACTTAGTTAAAGATATGTTACTGTTCTAACTATGTGGTTTCAGAACTAATAATATTTTTCCTTTCATTGTCTTCGCAGTCTTCGCTTTCATTTCCAGGACTATCCATAATCGATCAATTCGTAAGCGAATTAGAGAAGATATACCATATTTAATAAAGATTGCTCTACATCAGACAGATATTTTACACTATTTTTTGTACATGTGTACATTATAGATTTATTTCAGTACCTACATCTTCTGTTTTCGATTACTTTCAATTTCCAATAATTCTATAAAAATTAAGATCGTGTACAAGCTTCTTCAGTACAATATCATGAATATGTGAGTTTATAAATGTAACATAACGGTTTTTTGTCATAACTATTTTCTATGGTTTGTTTTTTAAGAAAAGTTAGATAGTACAATCATTTTCACAGACGTTTCGTGAAAAGACCTAGGATACGCCTAGACTTGTTTAGAACTTACGTAACAATGGGCAAAGTAAGAGCTCTCCCTTTGTCATGAGATAAATTTAATTAATTAAGTTAGCAAGGAAGCAGTTATTTAGAATAACGTGGCAATGTAAAAATACAATACAGATTAAATTACAAAACATTATTTCCAGTACAGCGCTTTCGCCATTCTCATTTGTGTTCCTTCGCTTTTTATATTTACTTCGTTCAAACAGATAATTACTTGTCGTGAAGTTATGCAAAAGTACATTTTACGGATAAAATAGAAAAATTACTCATATCCACATATTTAACGATTTTACTTCATACCAATCAAAAATCATTGAATAAAGAAAGTCTCTTTTTTGTTATATAAATATACAGGATATTGTTACGGGCCAATTGGCTTTTACGTCGGACCGCAGCAGAAAAGATGGAAGTGCCTTCGGCTTAGCTCAGCGAAGTAGGGAGTGGTTCGCAACAAACGCTTAAGAGAAGGAATTCTAACATAGTTGTATACAGGGTAAGTCGAAATAAATAGGAGCCACCCTCCAGGTTACAGGTGATTGCAGGTTCTCGTAGGAGGGCCAAGAAACCAGCAGCTTACGGGAATCGTACTCACCTTTATTGTGCCTCCACCTGTATAATGCTTACAAAGTTCTTGTACACAAAAATACACAAAAATAAAAGATCGTACTACATTTTAGTGTGCGGTGGTAGCTCAGTTGGTAGAGCGCTCGCTTTCTGAATAAAACGTCGATTCTGGCTTGGGTTCGAAACCTAAGCAGAACTATGCAGATTTATAAAAATCTTGTCTGCAACCCACCACACAATTTCCCAATTCGGCTTGCAACCGTGGGATCTTAATGCTAAAAACCTTCTCTGGAATTTCTGTCGTTCGGATTCGACGTTAAACTGTAGGTCCCCCGTGATTCTACCTTAGCGCTGAGGAGAAACACGTGGCAGAGAAGAGGCCGATGCCCAGCAGTGGGACGGAAAGGCTGTTGATGATGATGATGATGATGACTACATTTTAACTGCATCCAAATCTATTAAGTAAAATATAGCACACAAATAGTACAATTTAGAAAAATCCCGGAACAACTATTTTTGTTAAACAAATGAGTGTTGGGACGTCCAAACCAAAAACCTCGCCGCTACTGGCATACGACATTTACTTTAATAAACAAACAGAACTACGCAGCCAGCGATGTTCGAGTTTACAAATTAAGTACACTCTACCCTTAACAAGTACTGACACAATTAGCGCCTGAAGCTCGCTTTGCGTTGCCTCGCTTTTATTATAACAAGGAAATTAAACTATTTTGTTTTTTATTTACAAACGAAGCACCGGTAAACAGGGGAAAAACAATCACTGTATGGTACATTGACAAGTTTACCTTAGTTTTCTTCAGGTTGGGAGTAGAGAGAGAAGCACAATTTGGGGTGTTTCTAGGTCCGTTGAAGTGGGAAGAGTCATGGGGTTGATGGCTGTAATCCGACCCAGGTCGAGGGAACAATTTAACACAAAATTGTTTTTAATAAAGTGTATCATTCTGCTAATATTTTAATTCTACGAAATGTCGAAGAATATTCTGCACCAGGCGAGAATGTGCTTGCTGACTAGGATAAGAAACAAATTGGTGCGACTTGCCCAGGATCCTTGAATAAATAACTTTGCTTGTATCATACCTGCATGTGAAATCTAACTGCTGTTAAACTGGGATCGAAATCACTCCTCGATCCTCAATTTAGCGTTGCTGTGGGGAATTCCGAGAACTGGTTATGGTGGACTTCTGGGAACCTTCTCTATTCATGGATAAAATGGAAAAAAACTGATATCCACATATTTAACGATTTTACTTCATACCAATCGAAAATCAGTGAATAAAAAAAGTCTATTTTTTGTTATATAAATATACAGGATGCTGTTACGGGCCAATTGGCTTTTACGTCGGACCCACGATATATAATAGGTTAGGTATAGCTACCCCAGTCTGCGAGCGCATGTAAAAGTGTCCGTAAACGCGATGTTCGAGTTTACAAATTAAGTACACTCTACCCTTAACAAGTACTGACACAATTAGCGCCTGAAGCTCGCTTTGCGTTGCCTCGCTTTTATTATAACAAGGAAATTAAACTATTTTGTTTTTTATTTACAAACGAAGCACCGGTAAACAGGGGAAAAACAATCACTGTATGGTACATTGACAAGTTTACCTTAGTTTTCTTCAGATTGGGAGTAGAGAGAGAAGCACAATTTGAGGTGTTTCTAGGTCCGACGAAGTGGGAAGAGTCATGGGGTTGATGGCTGTAGTCCGACCCAGGTCGAGGGAACAATTTAACACAAAATTGTCTTTAATAGAGTGTATCATTCTGCTAATATTTTAATTCAACGAAATGTCGAAGATATTCTGCCACCAGGCGAGAAAAGCGATACTGTAACTTAATCTAGCAGAGGCACTGCCAAAAGCTCCCGCTTTTGAACAAAACCACTTGCGGTCACCTTCAGAGGCTTAGGCTGGCTGACTTTTTTCCTCCTACTGCCAGAAATCCTTACCAAAGTAATCATTCTAGAACAAAATCTTCCACGTGTAACTTCCGGGGAGCTTAGGATTTTCAGGGCCATTCTGCAGACGAAGAATTCCAAGAACTGTTTTCGATCAGCGCTATAGACTAAACATACTCGTCAGCGTTCCTTTAAATTCGGAAAAGGTGACTTCCAGTAAAATAACCTTTGGAAATAATAGAATAGTAATCGACTATGGGCGGCAATTAAATGAGAATTCCCATGTAAGCCAAAGCGACCTAAGCACAAATGTGATTCATAGTAGAATTGTAGTTAGAAGAATTCTGAAAGCAATTTCATCCCTGGTATGTTACTTTGGTGCACGAACTGCATGAACATGACCCTTAGAGAAGATTGCAATTTCTTTTAAGATCAACTTCTTTTGGATCCATCCATCCATTAAATTGTATATATTTTAGCGACGAGGAAAAATTCTCAAATAATAATAGTACTTTTAATATGCCTAGCTCGCACTATTATGGACTATAGAATCCACACTGGATACGTGTTACCAATTTACAAACAATGTTTTCTGTAAACATTTGGTGTGGCATATACAGGGTGTCTCAGAAACAATGGGCCAGCGTTTAGTCATAGATTTTTTAGGTTAAAATAAACCGATTAAACCTAATATACCTTAGGCCGAAAGTCCTTCCTTAAGAAGTTGTAGGGCCTTAAAGTTCAATATTTTATTTTTTCTTTTTATTGTAATTTCCACAAATCTAAAGATATTTCTTTCAAATTTGGTACACATACTTATCATTATGTGGTAAAGTGGCAACAGCATTTTCATAAACCAGACTTAACTTTAAGAGGCACTTAACCTACCACTCAAATTTTATATTAGCTATAACTTTGTTATTAGTGGAACATTTTGCAGTTTTCTTTTATTTTCTGAAAGAGAATTAAAAAGTACATAAATAAGGTACTCTTAGTTCAAACGCGTAAAGGCAACCGTTTGCCTTAAAATGCTTGTGCAAATTTTGAGTTGCCGTTAGGACGTGCAATTATCAGATAGCCATGATAACAAAAACAATGGGTAGTGCTTGTTACTGCAGAAAAAAAACAATGCTAAGTCGATTAAATACTTTGCTGTAATAGAAATTTTATTTTTTGAGCGTAAACGCAAACCGTATCTCTCATTTCAACATTGGAGATTTCATTATGTCGCGGTATTTTCGTAAACACAAAACAAAAATTTAAAATAAAATTTCGATGACACCAAAGTATTTAATCGACTTAGCATTGTTTTTTTTCTGCAGTAACAAGCACTACCCATTGTTTTTGTTATCATGGCTATCTGATAATTGCACGTCCTAACGACAACCCAAAACTTGGACAAGCTTTTTAAGGCAAACGGTTGCCTTTACGCGTTTAAACTAAGAGTACCTTATTTATGTACTTTTTAATTCTCTTGCAGAAAATAAAAGAAAACTGCAAAATATTCCACTAATAACAAAGTTAGAGCTAATATAAAATTTGAGTGGTAGGTTAAGTGCCTCTTAAAGTTAAGTCTGGTTTATGAAAATGCTGCTGCCACTTTACTACATAATGATAAGTACCAAATTTGAAAGAAATATCTTTAGATTTGTGAAAATTACAATAAAAAGAAAAAATAAAAAATTGAACTTTAAGGCCCTATAACTTCTTAAGGAAGGACTTTCGGCCTAAGGTATATTAGGTTTAATCGGTTTATTTTAACCTAAAGAATCTATGACTAAACGCTGGCCCATTGTTTCTGAGACACCCTGTATAAAATATTTTACCCGGGCTGTTGGAAGATGTAGAACTCAATGTACGACAAATGCTTTGGTACGAATATAATGGCTGTCCTACTCACTACAGTTGGATTGTTAGTAATTACTTAGATAATGTACTAACAATTTGGTGATAATTCGATGTGCAACAGAACTGGTACGCTAGTTCAAGACACGATTGACACAACTATCATTATTTACGTAAACAAAACTCAATCTCGCGTATACACATTGTAACGGGGTGAAAATGCGGAGGGTGAATTAAATTGCTGAGTAATTAGCAATCTCAAAAACTCCACATTTTGGCGTTCAGAAGATAAGAAGGCTGAACAACAAACATCTGTCACCATCGTCATCCGAGAATTCGCCAGAAGCAAAACGTTCCTTTCCCGTGGAAGTGGGAAGACGGACCGAGCCGACCACCCCGAACTAACCAGTATAAAACCCAAGCGCGATGAATTTAAAATCACTTTTTGACTCTTATTTCCTGGCTCTTGAATTTATTCAAAAGTCAGAAATAACAGTCGTGCTTTTTCCTTTAAGAATTGTTCTTAAAAGATCCCAGTTAAATATTCCGATCCTGTAAAAATTAACCAAGTGAATACCGCCCAGTTTAATTAAATCCGTACCCTACCTGCGAGTGGATTAATTTTTCCAGTGTTTGCCGGTGTTGTATTAACCGTTAAACAATTTTTATATTTCCAGAGTGAAAGTCCGACGCCGGGGAAATCTGATCCTCGACCGCAGCAGTCGCCGCGAAGTTCAATCGAGCTGACCGACCGAAAAAGAATCTTTTGGATTCGCATTACATTTGCTTTGCAGTGAAGTTGGTAATTATTTCTAGTTCAACTTGCTTGGCTATTTTAATATTGTTTATCCCCGACTGACCGATTTCCGTGTTGTAGACCTTTATATCGCTGACCGGGGGAGTGTTTGAACTTTTCCACGGCGATAAAAAGCTCTGCCAGTAAATTATTATAGCGTTTCGAATCAGTGTATAATTGGTGCCGTAGAAACGTTGTAATCTTTTCTTTTACCAGTTGAACCCCCTGTATAAAGTTTGCCGTGAGCGTGGCGAAACTGTCACGATCCGTCAAATTTTAATTTGAGTACCCTGTATACTTGGACGAACCGGAGTAGTTTCGGAAACCCAGAACGATACAGTCTTTAGACACAGAGGAATTTTGTGCAAGATTGTGAGAAACTTATACCGTATTTTATTTACGTAACGACCAGAGAAACTTTTGGCCGGCGAAATAAGATTTGCTTAACACTGTACCCGATAATTTCCCACTGTAAAATTCAGAGTCCCGTCCGATTCAGATTTATTAGAAAGCAAAGCCAGGTTGAACAAAATTCGAACCAAATACACTGTAACAAACGCGTAGTTTGAATTTTGCAATTCCAGGAAAGCTAGCATAAATTAATTCCTGTTTGAAATCATTAGTTAACGTAAAATTTATAGTAATACCTACCGATTGTTTATGTTAAACTGCCAAGGCCGAAGGAAGCAAGAGAAACTTGACTCGAAGCGATCACTGGGAATTTTATTTATAAAATTCATGATATTTTTTCCGTAAAGTCGACCTACACTGTGAGAATCTTATTCACAATCACCGACCTGAATTATTTACCAGAGAATTTGCACCTCCGCGAATTTACAATTAATTATAACCGTGTATTTTTCTGTCACTTTAATTAGAGCAGCTGTGGCAGCCATCTTGCCACCTACGACCACGGACGGCAACCAATCAACGTCCGTTGCTGGGATAGTAGCGACAACGTACCCGAGTTCGTTGGAGCTACCAGAGTGGAGCACAGTGCCGTAACCAGAATTTTATTTGTGTACAAACATACTATTGTTATTTTACACATTTATTAATAAACCTATTAGTATTTACAAGCTGTTATTACTGATCCCTGGACATCTCAAGAGCTTACCCGAGCAATCTAAGCAATATAACGAGTGGCCCAATAAGCTTAAGGGGGCACCGTTACAATAGAAGAAAGCGAATATTCTCGCACCTGTTTGTACACGTGTTCGCCTCGAACAGTAGCGGAGTCAGGTGGGGTACGTTTTAAATTTACAAAGTTTAATTTAGTATATTTCATGTTTAATCATGAGGGAAGCACAAATTAAAACATTAAAACTTCGTAGAGGGCAATTAAATGTCACATTAACCAGATTGGCGGCATTTATTGACGATGTTAGTAATAAAAATAAAATCATAGAAATTACAACAAAAATTCAAAGAATCGAGTCATTGTTTGACGATTCCAATCAAGTTCAATCTGAAATAGAAATTTTGGAAGATTCATCTGACATTACAGATGAGCGGTGCAATTTTGAAGACAAATATTTTTCGAGTCTTGCAAAGGCAAAACAATTTGTTGATATTCAAAAACAAAATAATGCAAATACGTCACATACAAGTTCCGTTGCGCAGTCTCGGTCATTTAGCTTACAACTACCTCCAGTAAAATTACCTGAGTTTAGTGGTGCTTACGACAAGTGGGTAAATTTCCACGATACCTTTGTTTCGTTAATACACAATAACCCTTCGTTATCTAATGTTCAAAAATATTACTATTTACAAGCTTCTTTAAGAGCAGAAGCAGCTCAAGTCATAGAATCCTTGGAAATAACGGATTCCAGTTATCATTTAGCTTGGAATTTACTGAAGGAACGCTACGAAAACAAAAGATTTATATTTAAAGGGCATATAAAACAACTTTTTGAATTGCCTAACGTTCATAAGGAATCGCATGCTTCCTTAAGGTCCTTTCTAGATACCTTTCAAAGAAATTTTCGCGCATTACAAAATATCGGAAAACCTGTTGACATGTGGAGCACAATTCTAATATATTTGCTTTCGTGAAAATTAGACGCTTCCAGCAAGAAGGAATGGGAAATTAAAACCAAAAATGAGGTATCCCCTTCCATGGTAACGTTTATTTCATTTTTATCAGAAAGATGCGAAATACTGGAATCTATAGACAGCAAGTCTACGAATCAAATTAAAAACGTTCATGAATTGAATTTTCGTAAATCTTATGAAAGTAAATCCCATTCGCACGTATCAACAAATAAAATATTGTGCATTTTCTGTAAAGGCGATCACTGATATATTACTATAAATTATTTCTCAACTTTGATATTCATAAGAGAATAAATGAAATTAAAAATCTAAAGGCTTCTACTAATTGTTTACGGCAAACGCATAACAGTTATAATTGTACAGCCAAGGGTTGTCGTATTTGTCATAAAAAAAACATAATTCGGTTTTACACATTGATAAGCGACAAGGGGAATATGATAGGATGCAACAAGTGAATGCAAATGCTACATCTTTGCAGATTAATAATAATTCAGAACAAACCAAACCAGGCAACGAGCTTCAAAACGTTAACCTATCTTCAGGGTCAGAATCCAATCCCGAAATTTCTTGTTATTCCAATCAAGTTAAACCCATTTTTAATAAAAATCTCGATCCCGTACCATCTACACATGCATCTAGTAACAACTTTACAATTGTAACAACAGCCATTGTTTATATTTATGACTGAAAAAATAATCCAATTAAATGCAGGGCTTTGCTAGATAGTGGTTCAATGTCCCATTTTATAAAATCTAGCTTATATAATCAATTAAATATCCCTTTTAGTCCTATAAATATACCAGTTGTTGGTATTAGTGCCACAAGTACAAATATTTCAAGGTCTGTGAAATCTAAAATCAAATCGATGAATTCCAATTTTCAAAGGAATCTGCAATTCCTAGTAATTGATAAAATTACAGATAATATACCTCAGTGTACTTATGATGTTTCAAGGTTAGATATTTCTAATAATGTAACCTTGGCAGAACCAACATTTAACCAATCATCTGAGATTGACATTTTATTAGGTGGAAACATTTTTTACGATCTGTTATTGGCAGAACTAATTAAACTTGGACAAGGAAATCCTATTCTACAAAATACAAGATTAGGTTGGGTTGTAGGTGGTTCCATCAATAATTTTAGTCAGAAATCCTATCGTAATTTAGTAAAAACTAAACCGGTAGATAAACAATTAGAAGCCTTTTGGCTGATTGAAGAATGTCCCACAAGGGAAGTTATGTTTTCAAAGGAAGAATTGGAATGTGAACAACATTTCCAAGAGACCTTCCAACGTGATGATTCCGGAAAATTTGTTGTTAAAATGCCTTTTCGAGACAATGTCGACAAATTAGGCGATTCTGGGGAAATGGCGATTCAAAGATTTTATTCTTTAGAGAGGAAGTTGTAGAATAATCCTTCTCTTAAAGGAGAATACGTCAAGTTTATGAGAGAGTATTTGGATCTAGGTCACATGTCTTCGATAGAGTTGTCAGATGATGTTAAAATTCAAGCAATGTATTACTTGCCACACCATTGTGTCTTAAAGAATTCTTCAATGACTACAAAATTACGCGTGGTTTTTGACACATCTGCCAAAACCACATCTCAGTTATCACTCAACGATGTCCTTAAAGTCGGACCTTGCATTCAAGAATCTTTATTTTCCATTCTGCTTCGTTTTAGAGTTCATACCGTTGTTTTTACTTCAGATATTGAAAAAATGTACAGATGTTTTAATGTTCAATTTGAACATAGGGATTTTCAGCGCATCGTTTGGCGTGAACGATCATCGGACGCTTTAGTTCATTATAGATTAAATACGGTAACTTAGGGTACTGCTCCGGCATCGTTTTTAGCTACAAGATGTCTAAAACAATTAGCTTTGGAAAATACTTCAGTCTTCCCAAACGCTTGTGATTCCATTTTACAGGACTTTTATATGTATGATCTTTTGTCTGGGGCAAATGACGCAGAGTCAGCAATTTCATTAATTAAGGATTTAAATCGGATTTTGAATACAGCCGGTTTTAATCGAAGGCAATGGTCTTCAAACCACCCAAAAGTTTTAAACCATCTCAAAGGTACCGATCATTCAAGTACACAGTTTGTTATAAAGGATTGTCAAAGTTCTAAAACATTAGGCATCCTTTGAAACTCGTCTGAATACATTTCAATACGTTACAAATTTAGACAAGCCTAGAGTAGTGACAAAACGAACTATTCTTTCTGTCATCAGTCAAATTTTTGATCCTTTGGGCCTCGTAGGTCCAGTTGTCATTAAAGCCAAAATGATCCTACAGAAATTGTGCCAAGCTAATATAGGCTGGGATGAGGACATCCCAGAATCTTTACGTCTTTGTTGGTCTCAATTTTTTGATAATATTTATGCATTGAACAACATTCACATTTCAAGACATATTCTTCTACCAAATGCCATTGAAATCAATCTACACTGTTTCTCTGATGCTACACAAGCAGCTTATGGCTCATGTGTGTATATTCGTAGCAAGGATTCCACAGGACAGATTCTTGTCAGTTTAGTATGCGCAAAATCGCGCGTAGCGCCAATAAAACCCATAACTATACGAAGATTAGAATTATGTGGTGCTGTGCTTTCAACAAATCTGTGTAAAACGGTTATCGATTCATTAAAGATTAAGATTAACAACATATGCTTTTGGTGCGATTCCACGATCGTGTTGGCTTGGGTTTCAGCAGATCCAAATTCAAAACATTGGTTTCAAATCGTGTCGCAAAAATTCAGAATTTTCTAAACCCTCTCAATGGAGATATGTTTCGACAGAACACAATCCAGCGGATTATATATCCAGGGGTGTGAATACCAACGAACTTCACAATATGTCTGATTGGTTTAATGGTCCTTCATGGTTATATCTTGATGAAGTGTATTGGCCTTTTGTAGTCAATTCTGACATTCACGATATCCCAGAAATCAAATCAAATGTTTTTCTAACATGTACATACCTTCCAGATAATATAATTCTAAAATTTTCAACATTTAAAACATTGCAACATGTTGTTACTTATTTATTTCGATTTGTAAATAACTCAAGGTTGTCATTAATGGATAGAAATTTAGGCAGTCTTTCGATAACAGAACTTGAAGAAGGCACGCGTGCAATTATAAAATTAGTTCAATCTCAAGCCTTTCCAGCTGAGATAGCCTCTTTAAAAAATAAACGTTCAGCTTCAAGAAAAAGCAAATTGATTGCATTTGATCCGTTTTTAGATGAATTCGAAGTAATTCGAGTGGGTGGTAGATTGATACATACCATGTTAAGTTTTGATAATAAACATCCAATAGTTCTCCCGTCAAAACATCACTTTACGAACCTTTTGATAAGACATGAACATCACAAGTAATTGCACGCCGGGACTCAAGCAATTTTATCAAAGATTCGACTAAAGTATTGGCCATTGAGTGGTCGACGTACAGTAAGAGGTGTGTTACGTAAATGTGTTACGTGCTTTCGTACGTCTCCCTATAATATTCCACACAAAATGGGTGATTTACCAGCAACCAGAGTAACACCCTCTCGTCCCTTTTCAATAATCGGTGTAGATTATGCTGGTCCTTATTTAATTAAAGATGGTAAAGTACGAAACAGAAAATTAATTAAGGCTTACGTAGTAGTTTTTATTTGTTTATCGTCCGTGCATTTGGAACTTGTAAGTGAGCTAACCACTGATGGTTTTCTAAATGTTTTTAAAAGATTTACATCGCGACGTGGTCTGTGTTGTCAAGTATATTCAGATAACGCCACCAATTTTGTAGGCGCAGATAAGGCATTGTCAGATGTCGTAAATCAGGTAAAGAGATCTGAATTCAAGGATTATTTGTTAGAAAATAACATAGTTTGGCATTTTATTCCACCTAGATCTCCCCATTTCGGCGGGTTGTGGGAATCTGCGGTTCGCCTGATGAAATATCATTTAAAGAGAATTTTTTCAAATGTTCATTTAACTTACGAAGATTTTTATTCTATAATTACACAAGTAGAATCTATTTTGAACTCCCGACCCCTCGTTCCTCTCACAGAACATCCAAACGATCTGGATCTATTGACTCCGGGTCATTTATTAATTGGAAATTCGCTGTTGGCTCTACCTGAAGCTCCTGTAACTACGCAGACTAGCCTTGCTTCCAGTTACAAACACAAGCAATTTTTAATGGAGCAATTTTGGAATAAATGGACAAAGGGTTATCTAAGTACTCTTCAAACACGCTCCAAATGGCAACGTCAAGAGGGCAGAAGTTTAACCGTCGGCCAACTAGTGCTTTTGCGAGAAGATCATACTCCTCCAATGCTCTGGAAGATGGGCAGAGTCGTTGAAGTTTTTCCTGGGCAAGACGACATCGTCCGTGTAGTGACGGTAAAGACTCGTGATGGACGTGCTGCCAATAAATTGTGTGGGCTACGGATTGAACATTAAGTTAGTGTTCTTTGGTTGAAAGGTGATGCTTTCAAGGGCGGCGGCTATGTTACGTCCCGATGCTCGGCTTGGGGGTAAATACATTTACCACTTCTTTGTTAACCGTTGATGTGAACGGTATGATTTTTAAGTTTGTACTTCTCAAATACAGGTCATTTTTATATTCTACAAGCGTTGTTATTTAACCAGCGACATCTAATCAAGTGGTTCGTCACACCATTAGCTGCCACCACGAGAATCCACAAATGTGGAGGTTCTAATCACTTCGCAGTTGGTTGCTGGAAGAAGAAAATCCGAGAGGTAAAAAGGAGGAGCAGATCGACCAGCGAAAGCAGTGAAAGTGATCTTGGTGTCGCTGCTGTAAAAGCAATTGGTTCCGTTAGAAACGAGTGGAAGCAAATGGTGAGTGTAAATGAAGAAAACATCGATTTTAAAGTCGATACCGGAGCGGAAGTAAGCATAATTTCAATGAAATTGTACGCAAAACATTTTAATGATGTGCCCATTCGGAGTACAAATGTAATGTTAGAAGCGTATGGAGGTGAAAAAATTAAACCTGTAGGTATAGTAAGACTGACTTGCTCGTATAGTCACAATAAGAAAGAGATAGAGTTTGTTGTAATTAAAGAAAATTTAACACCATTGCTCGGACTAGATGCTTGTAATGAACTAGGAGTGATGGTACGAGTAAATTCAGTCAAGTGTAGTTCATTAGATAAATTAATAAATGATAATAAGAATTTGTTTAAAGGTATTGGAAAATTTGATACAAAAGTGTCACTGTCATTGAAAGAAAATGTAACACCTAAAGCATACCCTCTTCGAAGAATTCCAGTGGCAATTAAAAGGAAAGTCAAAGACAAGCTGAATGAACTTGTAGGTAAAAAATAATTGAAGAAGCCAAGGAACCTTCGGAGTGGGTTAGTAATTTCGTGATTGTAGAAAACGCAAACAAGTCCATTAGACTGTGTTTAGATCCAGTGTCATTGAATGGGCCATTAAAAAGGGAGTATTATGAAATACCAACGTTTCAGAAGATTTCTGAGCGGCTAAAAGACAAGGCATACTTAAACGGAGTATTAAAGAGGGCTCCACAAAGAAACGTGAAGTTTAATAAAAATAAAATACAATTCAGAAAGAAGTCAGTTAGATATATGGGTTACGAGTTTTCGAAGTTAGGCATACAGCCAGATAAAGACAGAATAAAATCAGTTAGTAAAATCAAGGCACCCACAAAGCCTATAGGGTTACAACAAATATTGGGCCTAATCAATTATTTCAGAAGTTTTATTCCAAATCTATCAGAAATTACTAGCCCATTACGGGAGTTACTAAAAAAAAATGTTGAGTTTATGTGGGGTGCAGCACAACAAAAATCATTAGACAAAATTAAACAGATATTGAGTGAGTCTCCACTGCTAGTAGGTTTTGACGAATCAAAACAAATAACGTTGCTTGCTTGCTTGCTTGCTTTGAAAGAGCGAGATCTAGGACGCGGTTTTCCAAGCATCTCTATGCACTTAGGCCACATTTGACCCATTGTACCCCCTAACTAAGAATTTTGCCTATCTGGGGTAATTCCAACCTCAGTAGTGATTTTTAACGTCACACATCGTAGTGGCACGGGACCTACGGCTTTACTTCTTATCCGACAGAAGGCGCATTTTCAGATTTTTCCCCGCTAGAAAAATCTCGCCGACCTCAGCCAGGTTTGAACCCGCGTCCCTCGGATTTAAAGGCAAATGCGCTAACCACTAGACCACCGAGGCCGGCCAAATAACGTTGCAATGTGATTCTAGACAAAACGGATTAGGTTGCTGTTTAATACAGGAAGGAAAGCCGGTTGCTTTTGCTTCATGTTCACTAACGGAAGCTGATAGAAATTATGCGCAAATAGAGAAAGAGTATTTTGGCATTCTATTTGTAGTTAACAAGTTTCACAACTATGTATATGGGCACAAAGTGAATGTAATTACAGATCACAAACCATTAGTTTCGATATCAAATAAGAAGTTATCGGAGGTGTCCTCTCTGAGACTTCAACGTATAAAATTAAAGTTATTAAAATATGATTTACAAGTGGAATATTTACCAGGTAAATGCATCACAGTAGCAGATTTTTTATCCCGTAACTTTCTTAAAAATACCGGGGTTGAAGACCAAGAACTTTTAGAAGTTGTTCATAACTTTAAGTTATTTATTACCATTACAGATGAAAAGAAAGTACATTTTCAAAAAGAAACAAAGAATGACCCGGAGTTACAACAACTTACTAAACTAATTCAAAAGGGTTGGCCTAAGAGTGAAAAGAAGGTAACACCCGAGTTGAAATAATATTTTAAGATCAGAAATAATTAGCATATAGGTAGTTGAGAATATAGTTTCATACAACAACAGATTAGTGGTTCCTAAAAAACTAAGAAATACAATGTTAAATTTAGTTCATGAGAGCCATTTAGGCGTGGTAAAATGTAGAAGCTTGGCCGGAGAGCGTTTCTATTGGCCAAATATAAATCTTGATATAGAAAAACATATTGCAAAATGTAGGTCGTGTGAAAAAGTACGTCCTTCTAATTTTAAAGAACCTCTTATAGGGCAGGATATTCCTGAAAGGCCTTTTGAAAAAATAGGAGTGGACATTGCGGAGTTCGGGAAAGAAAGCTATATGATCTCAATGGATTATTACTCAAAATGGCTGTCCATCCAAAAAATAATGTTTAGATTGTAGAGTGGTAATGTTTACTATTTTTTTTTGTGTATGCTAATAAATAATTTATATACAACTGGTCCTGTCTTATTTCAACTGAGCAAAATTAAAAAACCTATAATATCTTTTTGAAAAGTTTTGGTGAAACTACTATAATGTGCAGCGCGCGAATCAGGAACCTACGAAGCGGTGATGTCTTAATCCGTGGTGCAGTTCAGGTACTTATAGGATTTTAACTACCTAAACAGAAAACTGGGAGAAGAGATTATCCAAATGGGAGATGAATGTGAGCAATTGCGAGAGATTACACGACAAGAAAGAGGACAGGTAGGTATTTCAGCAACATTATAACGACTTGCTAAATGCAATTGAAAATGTGGAACAATTAACTGATCCCAATAAAATGCAAATTGATGTTCCAACACCAATTAACCAACTTAAAAAAAACAAACCTTCAAGAACAACGTTCTCCATACGACTGTCAATGCACCGTGTTTATTAATATTATTATGCAGCTTTCACAGGTCTTGTAGGGCCATCGTTTTGGTGTGAGGCGTGGCTAAGCTAGTTTTTGCAATGCACAATAGGGCCCGACTCTGCGGGCTACCGTGTTGATGTGTTATCATGCTTAACCTGCCTGGTGTGTGTGAATTTTTGTGTACATGATCTTGTTAGTCCTTTAGTGCGATCGTAACACGAGGAGTGCCATTAATTTTATCTCACAGTACCGTTCACCCAGGGAATTAGAAAAATATACGACCTTGGAGTGGTTCGAACTGGGAAGCGTTTGAACTATTACATCAAAGCTTAGCTCTCTTACCACTGAGCTATACCCGCCGTCTGTACCGTGTTTACTTCTTAAAATAATAAACTGTTTGGGTCGTCATGGTCATGCTTTTATGTATGTGTAAACTTAGTTTATTAATTAAATGCGAAAAAATTGATTAACATTTATTGAACGATTTGTTCTATTCAAACTATCCACTCAGAATGAGTGCAAAATCAAAGTGTAACAGTACTACAAATTATTTTAATTTTGGGGAACTCTGTACAAGATCGAATGATTCCTGAAATTAGGAACTAAATAATTTAAAAAAATAAATATACTTGTATATAAAGGGAAAGTTAAGCACATACCCAATAGAAGATCCAAGTATATGAAAACTGTCAAAAGAGGCTTATTGTTCATGGTACACAATTGGGATTGTATTTGTGTTCGTCTTTAGGTCCACTTTTGTATGATTTGTATCTCGTTTTCAAGGATATTCAAGTTTTTTTTTTAATTTCAGCTTAATTTTCTTCAGATTATTTTAAGCAGGAAAGCTATTGAATCCGAATGCAGAAAATTTAAAGAATTTGCTTGGATACGACGTTTTATTCCTAATTCTAACTCATTCTTATAGCACATTATTTGCACATGTGTATAACCTTCAAGGTTCACTCACCAATCCAACTTCTACGATTACTATAAAAATATAATTATAGGCACATGAAAAAATTTACATATATTACTGCATAATACAACACTTACATAATAAATAATAAGGCCAAAATCTTTATACTAAAACAAATATCATATCTTATATAAAGTATGAATTTCAACGAAGTAAGGCAGCAAACAATTAACAAAATATCATATCATTTAAACATATACCTCATTGTCAATTAGACAGTTATAAATCTTGTATTCAAACGGTGTTTCTCTCCCGTATGAGTTCTCATATGTCTTTGCATTCTATTTTTATGCGCACTTTCATAGTCACATATACTGCAACTTGAATGGTTTCTCTCCTTTATGAGTTCTCATATGTATTCGCAACTGATCCTTTCGTGCGCTTCCATAGTCACACACATTACACCTGAAACGTTTATCTCCTGTATGAGTTATCATATGTTCTTGCAACTGATTCTTATGTGCACTTCCGTAGTCACACACATTGCACTTGAAAAGTTTCTCTCCTGTATGATATCTCATATGTATTTTCAAGCTTTGCCTGTGTGCACTTTCATAGTCACACACATTACACTTATACGGTTTCTCTCCTGTATGAGTTCTCATATGTATTTGCAACCGATTCTTTTGTGCATTCCCATAGTCACACACATTGCACTTGAAGGGTTTCTCTGCTGTATGAGTTGTTATATGTATTTGCAACTGATTCTTTTGTGCGCTTCTATAGTCACACAGATTGCACTTGAAAGGTTTCTCTCCCGTATGAGTTCTCATATGTCTTTGCACGCTAATTTTATGCGCACTTTCATAGTCACATATACTGCACTTGAATGGTTTCTCTCCTGTATGAGTTCTCATATGTATTCGTAAGTGGTTCTTTCGTGCACTTCCGTAGTTACACACATTGCACCTGAAAGGTTTCTCTCCTGTATGAGTTCTTATATGTAATTGCAACTTATCCTTTCGTGCGCTTCCATAGTCACACACATTGCACCTGAAAGTTTTCTCTCCTGTATGAGTTATCATATGTTCTTGCAACTTATTCTTATGTGCACTTCCGTAGTCACACACATTGCACTTGAAAGGTTTCTCTCCCGTATGAGTTCTCATATGTATTCGCAAGTGATCCTTTCGTGCAGTTCCATAGTCACACACATTGCACTTGAAAGGTTTCTCTCCTGTATGAGCTCTCATATGTATTTGCAACTTATCCTTTCGTACGCTTCCATAGTCACACACATTGCACCTGAAAGGTTTCTCTCCTGTATGAGTTATCATATGTTCTTGCAACTTATTCTTATGTGCACTTCCGTAGTCACACACATTGCACTTGAAAGGTTTCTCTCCTGTATGAGCTCTCATATGTATTTGCAACTTATCCTTTCGTGCACTTCCATAGTCACACAGTTTGCACTTGAAAGGCTTCTCTCCTGTATGAGTTCTCATATGTATTTGCAACTGATTCTTTTGTGCGCTTCTATAGTCACACAGATTGCACTTGAAAGGTTTCTCTCCCGTATGAGTTCTCATATGTCTTTGCATGCTAATTTTATGCGCACTTTCATAGTCACATATACTGCACTTGAATGGTTTCTCTCCTGTATGAGTTCTCATATGTATTCGCAACTGATTCTTCCGTGCACTTCCGTAGTTACACACATTGCACCTGAAAGGTTTCTCTCCTGTATGAGTTCTTATATGTACTTGCAACTTATCCTTTCGTGCGCTTCCATAGTCACACACATTGCACCTGAAAGGTTTCTCTCCTGTATGAGTTATCATATGTTCTTGCAACTGATTCTTTTGTGCGCTTCTATAGTCACACAGATTGCACTTGAAAGGTTTCTCTCCCGTATGAGTTCTCATATGTATTTGCAACTGATTCTTTTGTGCGCTTCTATAGTCACACAGATTGCACTTGAAAGGTTTCTCTCCTGTATGAGTTCTCATATGTATTCGTAAGCGATTCTTTCGTGCACATCCGTAGTCACACACATTGCATTTATGTAACTTTTCCCCGGTATAAGTTTTAACACTCTGATGCATGATGCATTTCACTGAAGGGTCTATTATTACATGATCATCATCATTACAACAGGTTGCAGTTTTTATATCTAATTCTTCATGTAATGATTCCAGTTTAATGGACCAATCATATTTAACATCATGCTTTAAATTGGATGTTTCTGAAGGTAATTCCCACATTTGAACATCCTCGTGTTTTCCTGTAACATATGTGCCTGTTTATATGTGGGCTACGGAATTTTACATAAGTAACTAAACTAGCACAAATAATTAAAAAGATTAAATACAGATCTTCCCGGTTTAAATAAATAGCAATTACAAAATAATGAAGTTTAGCCTTTACATCATTAAACTACTAATGTTTGGTCAATTGTAATGAAAGATTTATATTATTACAGTTGCACTACAAATCACATTGGCATACATTGTAAAAATAGAAGTTCTCTTTTATTATCATTTGTTAGCTTGTCCTATTTATAATTGATTTTAGGTGTATAATACAAATTTACCGTTTGTTTCCAACTCACTTTGGGGTAATTCTTCATTGATTTTGGTTTCATTCCAGATATCGCATGTAGAATCTTTAAGCTTCGATAGCGAAGTCACACTGGTAAGATCGGCTTTGACATCTTCATTCGTATCAGATAAAGTATCCATGTTGATATACACGTGGTTCTGCAGTAATGAATGATAAAAAATGTTATTAATGTTAGGCAAATAATTTTTTAACGCTTGGCTATCGAGAACAATTCGGACCTCTGTGAATATACCTATTCTTTCAGGTTAAGTAACTAGTTAAGTGATTATGTCTTTTTGAACTACTTTCGTTTCTTATACAAGATTAATTAAAGAATACTGTACTAACCATCGACTCTCAAGGCGATATGAACTCGGTTATAACTTATCTCACTGTTTTATTTGGTTCTAATCGAATAAAATAACTATTTATTAATTAAAGTTTATTCAATTATGAGCATACATTCTTGATAGCTTTGATTGCCGTCCTCCGTGTCTCGGTTCCCGCCAACGGGCTTGTAACCTATATTCATCATCCCTTCTTTAAAAGTAAATTACAGTATATCAAAAACAAACAAGTAAATTTTAGCTAATGTTAACATTTAAACAAACTTATAACTTAAGAACATTTTACACTAATAATTTCAATATTTTAATACCAGAAACCGCATCTTTTAGTTTATTAAACTCTTGCTCTTCCACCTCAGTCCATTTCCAATAAGTCTTATCTATACTTAATTGACGCAAGTGCACACAACTGGTACTAACATTTTTTATAAAACGGCTTAAATAATTAACTGCGCCTAAAAAACGTTGTACATCTGATTTATTAACAGGTGTTGGCATTTGTTGGATTACTACAATTTTTAACATATGTATCTGCTTAAGACCCTCATTTGTCAACACATGTCTATAAAATTTGACAGATGTTTGACAAAGTTTTAACTTAGATCTATTTAATTTACAATTATTTTTCCTGAACCTTTCTAATAAGGTACGTAAATTGTCATTGTGATCCACCAATGCTTCCTCCATGGTCTCCCCTGAACCATAGATTAAATTCATTAAAACATCAGCAGCCATAACTTCTGTTGTGTATTTTACATGTTAATTAAAAACCATTTGTTTTTATACATACATATGTAAGCAAGTTTTATTAATTACACTGACGTTACAAGACACACGCCATACATTGTTCAAGTGTTTGTGCCACCACGTGTATTCAATAGTTACTAAAAGTAATGTTGGTTTGTAAGCAACCCAATATACAACATCTCCCCTTCAAAGTTGATATCATGTATAAACAAATAAATCAATTCTTAAACCAATAACTCTTAAACTAGTACAATACATAATCTTGGAATCTCACCGGGTTTTTAATACCCCTAGGTGGACGTTTTGAGCCATTTCCGCCTGACAATGTTTCCCAATCCCGATCAATGTGATTATCACTCACTCACTTCATTAGGTTCCCTATGATCATTAGATACATATTTCTGGTTACACTCGTTTTTTGATCCCCGCAGATGGTAACTATTACCAGTGGCGGCTCGTGAGTTAAGAAAGAGGGTGGGCACAAGAGAACACTTACCTATTTTTTGTACATAAAATCCATTCTCCTATTTTTCATGCTGGAAAAGACGTCTATGACTTTGTTGTCAAAATCCGGGATAGACTGGACGAACTTCTTTTCTATTGATAGGACCGCCAATGCGTTCAGTC
>JABXWE010006817.1:0-35177 GCA_014611495.1 Limonius californicus
TCTTGCCAATCGTCTTTCGATGGAATACAATCTGCTGATTGCCGATTGTTCAGAATCACCTAATTTTAAATAGTCGTTTTTTAGTGGAAGCCTTACTACGAACCTACCCGTTTCATCTCTGGTCGTGCTGGTTTTAAAGAGTTCTTCACATTCCAATTCCGCACGAGTCATTGAGACTCGAGGATTTGGAGTAACTTCCTCGATTGCCCAAAACCTTTCTAAATTGTCGTGCATTTCCTGAACAAAGAAACAATATGATATCATCACATTTGACCTACCAGGGTTACCTCGCCCGCACTGGACCTGACCAGCAACTATCCAGCCAAGCAAAGTTTTTTGAATAATGGGGAGGTTTTTACCTAGTTTTATTTGACCTACACGTAGCAGTTCAAAGAATACTTCGCAGCCCAACAGCATATCGATTTCTGCTGGAATGTGAAAACTGGGGTCGGCTAAAGGCAATTCCTGAGGAATGTTGAAATTTGAAACGTTTAAACTATTCTGAGGAGAAAGTTCGGTGATTGTTGGTAGCACGAAGAAGTTCAGCTTAGTCTTGTAGCTACCATGCTGAGAAGCTAATGATATTTCGACTCGCTGCGTTAATTTTGTTTTTAATTGGTTTATTCCTATAACAGGGAGTTTTGTTATTGTTTTTTTAATAAGTTCGAGCTGACGAAATTGGATTACGAAGCCGAATCGAACAAGACTCTGCAAGTAATTATATTTTGGTCCTTGTCAAAGACATTTACAATCGCCGTTGACAATAAAATGTATGAATTTCCAGCATTTTGACACGTATTTGAAATTTGTCGGTTGGATTTGAGCTTGCTCTGCTTCGTTCTTTAACTCACCTCCTACTTCTGTGGCGTAAGTCTGACTCGTTGATTGCTTATTTTGTGACCTTTCAATTGATTGATTTGTCCCTTGAGGTTTGCTTTCCATTGATTTGTGTAACAAAGACGAGTGTCTTTGCTTGCATATTTTGCAACCTGCCGATTTGCATTTCGAAGTTTTGTGGCCATACCGTAGGCAATTAGTGCATAACCGTAAATTTTGTACTGTTTCGAAACGATCGGTTAATGACAATTGTTTGAATTTATCACAAAAATAAATGAAATGTTGTTCCTTGCAGTGAGGACATTTTGGGCGATAATTATTTGTGTTTACGACCAAACATTTTTGTTCGTACGACCTTCTCGGAGGATTATTTGATGAAGCTTTTGTGTCTAATGCTTCTAAAACTTGGCATCTAGTTTCGAAACTAGAATGTAAATTAAAATTGTGTCCCATTCTTGGACATTTTCACCGAGACCCTCCAATGATCGATAAATTTTGAAGAATGTATTAGAAAAATTTCTTAATGCTGAATGCGATTCTTTTGTAACGATGGGCAAATCCATAATTTCCTTTTAAGTGTGAGTTTATGATAATTTTTTTATTTTCGTAACGATTTTCTAGAATTTGCCATGCAATACCGTAATTCGCGTCAGTGGGAGTCAGTGACGCTATGAGATTTTTTGGTTCACCCTTCAAAGAGGCTTCCAAATAATAAAACCGCTGCACATTCGACAGTGCTCGTTATTATGCATTATAACGGTAAAGTCATTTGGGGAAGTTTTGCCGCCATGTTTGGCAACCCCGCGTTGGTGTGACTTTGCCCTAAACTCAACCGCGATGCTACGCTGCCGTCCGCGTCATTTATGTTCGATGCCCCTTTGGCTTCTTTGTCTAACACCCTTTGTGCCGTCGCAATGGCGTCATATTTCACCTCGAAATTTTCCCGCTCTTCAGCTTTCATCATAAATATCCGAAAAATTGTTAATTAAAATTGACTCGAATTCGGACTGAATACCTTTGAATTTATCTAGAATGGACCTTATGGCCTGAAATCTTACTTTAAGAAGTTCGATCGAGTGAGTCTTCACATCGAATTTCGACAAAAATGTCTGAAAACGCGTTAATTCGCCTTTTACTTGGGTTCTAATGTTTTTAACTCGTTTTAATTCGAGCTCTGCCGCATTATCACCCGGCATTGTTAATAGTTAATTACTTTATGATTCTTCGTAAATGAGGTATTAAAGGTTTATGGTTTTTGGCGATTTTCAAAATTAAGTAACAGTGCAATATATTTATTTATCTTCGTCTACTGCCTAATTCGTGAATTCGTGCAAATAGCATACAAACGTGGTTAACTTTACGAGATTGTTTTGAGGTTATACGTTACTGGGTTATACGAGATTTTATTAATTAATTGTCGAGACAATAATAAATTCGAGAGGCAATAGAATTTTTAAGGAATGATTTGAGTATTGGTTATAGGACTGACCTTTTCGTTTGCCTTGTATTGTTGTGATGCTGTTTGCCGAAGACTCCAAAAAATGGCGTTACACCGGCGTCGGTATGTGGTATGCGTTGATTTTATTTTTAATTATTTCGCTGCTATCGTGCTCAGAAGGACCATCATGTTTGCGGGCGTTCCTCGGGTTGCTTTCTTCGGATTAAAACCCACATTAAATATTGTTAATTGTTTAATGCTACAGGGTACAAAGTACAGACGGTTTAACAAACAGCTTGCTATAGATAAATACTCTATATACGGAGAAGAATGGAATCTCCTGTACTCAAGTACGGAGCCACAAAGTTTTGTGGAGCGTTGCGCCATCTATTGTGGTGGAAGGTTACTATTCACCAACAGGGAAAAAATAAAGGAGGAGACCTGCATGATCAGTCACAGTTTACTAGTTACTACTAGATGGCAAACCAAGCAAATACTGGGGGTTTTTTGAATTATGACTATATTGTTTTTTTTAAATAAACAAAAAAATAAAAGCAGTCACACAAAGTTTAAACACTTTCTGAAACAACCTGTTATTTTATTCTGACTTAGAAGAAGAATAGGTTGTTTAAAGAAGCCGTTTAAACTTTTTATCCTTTTTTATTAACCAGGAAAATTTATTAAAAGACGCATGTTAACAAATAGTTTCAAAAAATTTATTATAAAATTTATTTCATACAATAATACAGGTGATTTTCTTTATTTTCTTCTTAAACTTAAAAGTTACACCTTAGATCTAAAAAATAAAAACTAATATCTTAAATGTTGCCCTATACTACTACTTCTTTTTTCTCCTCAGTTTTGATACATTTTGTATTTTTTTGGCACTAAGAAAAAATTTTGGAGCTTTCTTTGGAATGGGTCTTGTGTCTAAGCCCCTTATAACATTATTTACTTGTTTAGTATAATTAAAAATTTGAATTTTAATTAAATAATTGAAAATACCAGTTTTTATTTTTAGATCATGGAAGCAATCAGTTAAGATGATTCTATTCTGAAGAGTTTTCAGAGTAAAGGAAATCGATTTTTTCTTATGTAAATCTCTATTGAAAATAAACCTAATTATATTCATCGCATTCTTCATTTTCTCTAAAAACGTAGAGTTTACGTATTTTAAAGAGCTTTTTGTTTTTTTTATATTCCTTTGCTCTGAGAAATGCCTCATTTTCTTCTATATTCTCAGAGGGATCGCTCTTTAAAAAAGGTCCTTGCATGTATACGGCAAGGCACCGACTCTTTTAATTAGGTATCCGGAAATGTACCTCAGAGCCTGTTCCTCAACACGTTGAGTGGATAGAGGTACATTCTCCGGAACACTGCAGAAGTTCTCTTCACTTGCCTCTAGATCTTCTGGCAATCCCTATAAAAGAAATATGTGGTATAAATAATAGAAAAGGCATTTTGAAATTTAGATGGAAAAATGTTTTTACTAACCTGTGCAACAAGTCTCTGAAGTGTAAGAAACACCTCGGAATTATCTTTTTCACAATTGGCCCCTATAGATTGGGAAGAGGTTAACTGTTTAACAACCAAGCTCTTGTAATAATGCCCAAAATCCGTTGGTGTTGGATTATTATTTCTTTGTCCCCTCTGCCTTATCTGTCCAAAAAAGTTTTCTAGGGGGTCCTGGTTGAAAGTTCTGGGCATTAAATATGAAAATTCCAGGTTTTGTAGAACCTTCCAAATCTCTTGAAAATTTTTTATTGTCTTTATTAAATTTTTCAGTGAGGGTGGTATGAACTCCTGCACTTTTCCATTCTTAAACCTTTTAAAATGCATGGTATTCAGAATTTTAATAGCCCCTTCCCAAAACTTGTGGTGAGGGGAACTCTTTGTAACTGCCACCCGCAAGTCTTCCCTGGGTCAGCTTTGAAAGAGCTTCCATTGAGGCTATCAAAAAGGTGATCTAGAAAATCCAGAAGAGATGCAGTATCTGTTGCTGCTCTTTCTAATTTTATTGTTTTGTTTTCTATGGTCACTGTTGTACCTAAAATAAATATAAATTAATCAATATAATATAACAATTCTTAATGATGATTTTATTCATATTATGTGTCATTTAACTAAATTAGATAGTTACCTGAAAATGCAAAAACATTTATTGCAGCAGCGACAGAATGGCTGAACACCTGAGTGCATTTTGAAACTTTCATCTTGTGCATCTTTTCTGGATTCACATAGGTATCTGTGATTTTTGGCATTAACCTTAGACTCCCTAAATAGGGATCAAGTTGGTAGGCTTTGAAAATGTGTTCCCATTTTGCCAGCTTGTTAACACCTTTTTCTTTAAAACTAAGTTCATAATTTAAAAAGTTATTCCGAAGACCTTTAAACAGATGAGGAACATCATATAGAGGGAAAACTTTTTGGCCACCTATTTCAAAAAAGTTTCCCTGAAAATCAACTCCTTGACGAAGATATTCTCCTCTAGTATCATTAATGAGAATGTTAATTGCAGCCTGATTATTTCATCCTTGATCACAAATAGTAGCCACTATCTTCATACCAATAGCATGACATTTCCTAATGTTTGTTTTCAAAATATTGACCAAATCATAACTTTTGGTTGCACCATTTACAAAGTTGTAATAAATTGGCTGCTTCCATTTACGCCTTATTCCTCTTAGCATAAATACCTAAAATGAAACATTAGATAGCATTTTAATATAGTTAAAAAGCTATTAGATATATTTTTATACTATAATTATAGAAGTATGAAAATAACAGTTTTAATACTATTTCGACACCTTACATAGTGTGAAAAGGTTTATTTCAAACCAATGTCCGCTTAACTAAAAAACAGCAACTACTTTCCGGGCTATATGCCCCGAGAAACATCGAATTACACGGAAAGTAGTTGTTTCTTCTTAGTTAAACAGTCCTTGGTTTGAAATAATCCTAACCAAAACATGTGTAAGGTGTCGAAACAGTATTAAAACTATTGTTTTCGTACTTTTAATGAATACACTTTATTAAATATTTTACTGGAAACTGTAATTTACCTTAATGATACCTTAAAAAACTGTGACAATTAGTATAAAGTTTTTATTCTTACCTGAGCATGATTCGCTATCTCCGGTGTTTGCTTAAACCCCAGGTTTTCAAAGCCAATAACATTTCCCTCATACCAATTTGGGTGCAGATTTGGTTGTAAGCTTATTTCATCAAACATCAAAATACAATGTCGATCTAGTTTATTTGTAAAATTTTTTGTTTCAGCTTTGAGAACTGCAAAAACTTCGTCATGTATACCAGGTCGAATTGGAATTCGATTAAGGAGTTTCATGACTGTTTTCCTTGACGGCAATGCAAATAGCTTAGACAAGAATCTGTACCCAGATCCACTTTGTTTGTATAAAGCCAATGCCAATACCTTGTCTTCCAGTGTGTACCTTCTTCCTTTTGGTTTTTTGTCAACATTTTCAATTTGACTTTGAAAAAATCGTTTGCGAATGCGATCCATACTGGATACACATTTTTCGAAAAGTTCCGATTTCTTAAAGGTTTCAGCAGCATACAACTTTTTTTTCAGCAACAGATGACTTCTTCTATAACGGGTAGCTCTTTTTTTGAATTGAGTGGCTCTTTGATAGAGACGTCTGGCTTTTGGTGTTAGGTCTTTAACCCTTGAAACATTCACCTCAGCAAGTAAATCAGATCTTTCTAAAGTGAAAAATAATATCATTAGCAATACATAATAATATGAATATGCAATATACATTGCATATAGATAACATTTGAGTTAAATGTTAAATTTTCGACCCTATTTTAGACAATATTCTAATAAGTATGCAGTCAAAACTTGACGTAAGCGTTGGGTGATAAATACGTAAGTAAATAATGAATGAATGTCTTTATTTAACAAATGTGTACAACACATTTGCCCCGAGAAAGCGAAGATTTAGCTAGAAGCTACTCTTTAACTCTTAACCTTCAAATAATATATAAATAAAAATTATAAATGCATTTTTGAGCAATAATTTTCCATGTTTTTAAATAAATCAAACTATTGGCCTATAATATTTACTATTTCTGTGAAAATTTCTTTGGTGAACACTTATATTAAGAAATCAATTAATTAATCACTCACTTCTTTTTGGAGTATCTTCGGCATTTAAGTCTGCTGGTGCGACAGTAGTAGATTCTTTAGCAGCATATGTTAATAATTTCAGCTCGGGTTCAACTGAATAGCTACAACTAACCTCATTAACAGCACAGGATTCTTGTGCTTTTTTAGCTCTCAGTTTTACAAACTGAGCATTTAAAGCTTCCTGTAACTTTAGAGTTCTAGGACTCTCAGTTACAGATGCAGTGCCAATTTGTGGTACAGCTAAAGAGGTTGATGGTTCAGCTTCAATTATCAAGGAAGGAACATCATCAGCATCAGTTTCTAAAGATTCTAGAAAATAAAAACAATTGAATAAATGTACGCTAGTCAGTTGTTAGTTTTTTTTCTTTAATTATTATTGATTTACCTGGTAAATTGACCGTTGGGCAAACTCCTCTTTTCAGAACTTTATTTGGACCAAAATCTTCAGGTAAAAAGTGCAAGGCACACACTCTACAATTGTTGAAAATTTTTTCGGAAAACGATGCTTAGAATAGATGCTTAGAATAGATGCTTAGAATAGATGCTTTTATAGCAACCACTAACACAGCATGGGAGTGAAGGCATGACTCAAATATATACAGCTAGCTGGATACTCTGGAACAAAAATTTTAAGTGGTACAGTGTTTCTAACTTATATAATAAATAATAAAATGGCTCAAAATAAATCAATTTAAGTAAACTTTGGAAGCAAAAATGTATACTTAGCCACTGTAGCTTCGTTACTTTACTTTACTGGCAAGTTTACTTAAATCCACTTATTTTGATCCATTTTATATTTATGAAGACTTGTAAGGCATAAAAAAACTTTAATATGGAGGTATAGGGCATTCCAACGAATTGTCACTGATTACAGGCAAATTTAGCAGGATTTATTTACATTGAGCAACATTGGTTCTCATACAGTTTAAGTAAAGTTTAAACCTGATCACTTTCAAATATTTCTCTTGAAATTAATTTTTTCATAATATATTTGGATATTTCAATTTATTTACAATCCCCGTAAGTAGGTACCCATTTGTTGGATTGCTCTGCCTTTTATTATTCATGCTAATACTTACCACTAAAATACAAATATAAAACTAGGAAAAAGTCTTTAAAATATAAAATTATCACAAACTCAAAACACAAAACAACTCACTAAAATTCACTGAACAATGGCGAATGCTGGCATGACGGTATTACAGCAATCTGTAAAATGAAGTTCGTTAGTGACCTTCCAAGCGAATAGATGGCGTTAAAAATGCAGTTTAGCAGGGGCTATAAAAGATCGCAGGGCATGCAGCTTGCTACAACCTTTACAAACGAATAATATTTTTTTAACCACCCCTTTGTCGGTAATACAGGAAAATGAATAACTGGGGGCGCTAGCTGCCGCTTAACAGTACAGGTATATAATGTGACCATTAATATAACAGGGCGGTAGCTACCTCTAAATAACAATTTCTTTTAAACATTAAACAATGCATATAGCAAGCAACAGCGATTGATTATATACGCACTGACATGTTATCTTTATTACAGCTCTGCCAAATTTAGACTAAAATGAACGCATTATTCAAAAAAATTTTAAAACCAAAATTTGAGCCTTGCGCACCATTAGCCGCCATGGAGGATAATGGTGCGCATTAAATTGGGGAATGGTACGCATATAAATATAATAATCAAAATTACTCATATTTATTGGTAATATGCCTGCAAATCACAAAAATAATACAAAACTAATAGCAAAATACAAAGATAAACAAAACTATTAATACTTTATATTTTTAACGAAATATTAAACGATAATACATTGTCAACAACCCCCCTTATGGGGGAGGCTCTTGCCCAACAATGGGATGATGCGGGCTATAAAAAAAATACATTGTCAAGAAAGACGAAAACGAAAACTAAACATATGACTAAATTAGGAGGTAAGAAGTTTTCTTTTTGAAGAAGATATTTTATAGCAATAGTCACATTCGTAGCCAATGGGAGTATCTTGTCCACTGCATTCGGAATGTGCCCAGCGTCCACAACGTACACATCTATACCAAACTTCCCCATGTTTCCCAAATTCCTCACATATCAAACAAACATGCTCATCTTCATTCGGATCGGCCTTCAAGTCGTCCAATTCGTCATCCTGCACGAGGGTGCTCTCATCAATATCCTCGCCAGAAGTATCCGACCCAAGTTCCATATTTCGGCGGTTTTTAGGTTTCTTACAAGGCATTGCTTTTGGCTTAGATTTCGCTATTCGCTTTTGTTCTTGTGCCAAACGTTTCTTATTTTTTTTGTTTTCCTTCTATATAATCTTCACAGGTGTTGCTGTTAGTACTTCTGACTTTTGTTTCTTCCCTTCTTTGGAATTCCCTTTGCCTGAAGGGTATGATGGCAATGGTGATAGATTTGAAATGCTAACCTTTTCTGTTAAGACTGAATTCGGTATGGTAGGTTTTAGGTTTACGGAAAATGGACTGTCTGGAGCACGGGAAGTCGATGGACGAGGTTCGAGTTCAATGCCTTGATGATCACTTATTAGAGGGTCCATGTTGTCTTCGATGACAACAGGCATATACTCAATGTAGGTGACATTCGCTTACGGAGAAAAATTAGCAATGACATTTTTGCCACGTTTGCAAGATATTTTTGATCCAAATTGCTTTACGCCCTTTGGTCCCAACTGCCTAGCAGATTTTTGAACTGTAGATATACCTGTCTCGTCTACATGCTTGTGCCTTCAGGCTTTCTTAAGCTGATTTCGGGATTTCTTCTTAGAAAGTGTTGCAACCAATCCTTTCCAGCTTCTCCACGAATTTTATTGAAGTCGTGCATTAATCCATTTTGTTCGGTATATTAAAACGCAAGTTTTCGTAATTCTTTGGGAGTTAACCAGTAGAATAGTTTGGCTAACTTATGAACATGGTCTACCTAACTTCGGGCCAGAGGTCTTTTCACTTTTTTTGCGAGCTCGCAGAGTCGACTCAGGAATATCAAGTGCTCTTGCAACTTCTCTTATTTTTCTTCCAGACCCAATGGCTTCAAGAGCTTTCTGTAAGCTCACCCCAGTCCATGAAGCAATATTTGTCTTCCTTGTGTATTTACGTGGCATCTAAAAAGAAAGTTTTTCATTGTATTTTCAAATCTTAGAAGGTGCAAAAATTACCATTTTATTTAATGTCGGGGAATGATACGCATGTGGCGGGTAACCGTGCGCATCCTGCGCGTCATTCCCCGCTTTGACTCCATTGAACATTAAATTTACCGACACGAAATCAAGTACACAAAATGCTATAAAGTGTAACCCTAAAGAATTCATAACATGTTAATTCTACTACTGTGGAGGAATAAACAAAAACAATCTATAAATGACAGACTTACCTCTATTTGATTGTGGAGTAACTCTTATAACAAAAATTAAAAAAACGAAATTTGTCCGCCCTGCACAAAAAAATATTGCGAACTGAGCGATCTTGCAACGGCGTGGTCGGGCAGTCTATTGGCACGGAATTAAACGATTGGAAACGATCCTACACGCTTCTGTTCTTCGATTATGCTATGCGCATCATTACCCTCTGCGCACCATTAGCCGCCCCTCCCCTAATAGGACTCTTACTGATAACTCTTGTTTTTCAATACAAAACTCCCGATATAATTTGTACATCTTACTGATACTTAATAGTTAATTCCCCTGAGAGATATTTTGCGTCTGGATTGTCTTTTCTAGAATATAATGGCTAGTATATTTCGACAACATATTTATGTGGGGAAATAATCACATTTTTGCAAGATTCTTTTATTTTATTTGAAGGTTCCTTTTTGCCACGCATGTCAGGTTCGGTCATACTAAGATCTGTACTTGTTTTGTAAACAATTTGAAATCGTCGCACAGAAATGTCACAGTGGCGGCGATAAGGATTCGGGGGCTCCCCGCCAAATTTATCCAGGACATTCATACATGTGGCAATAAAATCTGGAAATACCGGAATTTTGTCTAATATGCTAAATTGCAAGAAAAAAGCTCGGATATATCGATTTTATTTCAAGCTTTTCTACCTACCTGGGAAATATTCTATATTATGGCGCAGCTCAAGAAAAACTGGGCATGTCTAAAAACCATATTATTACTATTACATTTTATTTTATAAATAGAACATCAGTTCATATATTACATACTATATTTCTGTACCTTAGAGGTACAGAATCGTATCTCCATTATTATGGATCTGGAGAAAACGGGGTTTAAAGTTTCAAAATAATGGGAAGGGTGTTTTTTTGTAATATAAAAATAAACTGGAAACATAATTTGGAAATTTTTTAATTTAAGTATTTTTACTGAAATATTTTATATTATAAAATCAATCATACGCTGTACCTGACTAAAATTCAGGAACTCGCGATTGTTTACCATTAAATAAATAATCTGGATTCTGGATTATAGAGGAGGGTGAGATAACCTCACAACACTTAGGCTTCAATGTGGGCCCATTGTGTGTCCTCCGTGCATCGGCCCTCACTCTGCTAATCCTCAAGCCATCCAACCCTGTTGATGAACCTGAGGATGTCAGCAGGTGGGGTGGTGCTGATACTGGCCATGCTAGGCCAGAAGTCCCCCAACATGGATCCTCTGATAGGAGCAAGCGCAGGGCAGTGACATAGTACATGCTCCGCCGTTTCCTCCTCAAGATTACATCCGCGACATTCAGGGCTATTTACAAGCCCCATCGTGTGCATATGCTTATTTAGTCGGCAGTGTCCCGTTAGGATACCGATAAATGTTCTCAGGTTAGATCTGGATAACTGTAGGCAGTACTTGGCAATCCGTTTAGACGGTGAGGCAAGAGCTGCTCTCGCTTGCCGGCAGCCTCGTAGAGTGACCCATCTGCGAGTATGGCTGCGTAGGGTTTCGTCTTGTGTGATGGTATTGAGGGTGGATGTGGAGGGTGTCAACATAGGTTCCGGGCCCCATGGGACCTGATCGGAGCCTTGACGCGCCAACTCATCCGCCTTCTCATTTCCATAATTCCCGTCATGCCCTTTGACCCAAACGAGTTCAACGACATTATTATTTGAAATCTCTGTCAGTGCTTGGTGACATTGGTCTACCAGCCCCGAAGTAATTTTGCAACTCCTAAGTGCTAGCTACTCCTACCGCTTCCGCTTGGAAGACAGTAGTGAAAGCACCCAGAGGTATACTTGTGTGGAGATCTAGGTCCTCAGAGAAGATTCCTGAGACAGATCCTTGCTTTGTCTTTGATCCGTCTGTATAGATAGATACTTCCGGTCTGGGTGCTTCTGGCGCATCCATCAGTATACGGAAAGGGCTCCCGAAAATAAATTTGGGGGATATGTGGTCAGCCCTCGCACCCAGGAGTGGTGTCTTATCAACAGCCTTTCCCAGGATGCGGGTATGTCCGCACTCACCGCCTTTCGTGTTCCACAGTCCTAGAGATCGTAGCCTAAGGGCTGCTCTTAGCGCTGACTCCCTCACGAACAAGTCGAGGGGAGGGAGGCAGAGAGCAGCCTCCAAGGCCGCTGTGGGTGTGGATCGCATTGCGCTTGTTACACCGAGGCAGGCAATCCTTTGCACGTGTCCGATGCGTGTAGCTTCTGTTGTTTGTCTGGTTCTGGGCCACCAGACTAGTGCTCCGTAGCATAGCATTGGCCTGATAACGGCCGTATACAGCCATAGGGTGATTTTGGGGGATAAACCCCATGATCTGCCCAATGCCCGTCGGCATTGCCAAAAGGCCATGCAGGCTTTATTGGTTTTAGCCTGAAGGTGTTTTCCCCAGTTCAGCTTTTTGTCAAATATGATTCCCAGATATTTGACTTCATCTGATAGACTGAGGGGGCTACCAAATAGAAGAGGCGCCCTTAGGACTCCCATCTTCCTCTTTCTCGTGAACAGTACTAGCTCCGTCTTCGTGGGGTTCACTGAGAGGGAGTTTTCTGTGCACCAGTTTTCAACTACTCTGAGGGCCGTCTGCATAAGATTGCAGAGCACTCCCTCGAATTTTCCCGTTAATAGGATGACTAAGTCATCCGCATACCCTATTGTGTAGAAGCCACGGTCATTCAGGCGGCGCAGAAGGCTGTCTACTACTATGTTCCATAGTAGTGGTGATAAAACACCACCCTGTGGACAGCCTTTCCTAACCACGCCTCTGGTTGTGACGTTCCCCACTTTTATTTGGACAGCTCGACATTCCAGCACATGACTCACCCATTCGCTAAGAGCGGGTGGGACCTCGTGCCTCTGAAGAGCAGCTTGTATGCTGTTAAAGGTAGTTTTGTCAAAAGCTCCTTCAATGTCGATGAAAACACCCAGGGTGGACATCCGACTGTCCAGCGATCTCTCGATCCGTTTAGCTACAGCGTGTAGTGCGGAGTCGGTAGATCTGCCTGGGATGTACGCATGTTGATTTTCGTGCAGTGGGTACTCTACCAGTGCCGAATCTTTGATTGCCCTATCACAAAGTCTTTCCAGTGCCTTCAGTAGGAAGGATGTAAGGCTGATAGGTCTATATGATTTGGGTAAGGTGTAGTCGTTACGCCCTGGTTTGGGTATAAATACGACCTTAACTTCTCTCCAACTTTTTGGCACGTATCTAAGAGTGATGCATGCTCGAAAAATGTTCACCAGGTGGTGGAGTATGATATCCAGCCCCCATTGTATGAGTGCTGGAAATACTCCGTCTAATCCTGGTGATTTGAATGGTAGAAATGATTTGACTGCCCAGGTTACTCTGGCCTCATCCACTATCTGAGCTGCCAGTTCCCTAACCTCCTCTGTTGGAGTTGGGCTGGTATGCTCAGACCACATAGGGTGTGGAGAAGCTTCGCAGCCTGGGAAGTGAGTTTTTAATAACACCTCTGTGGCCTCGGTGAGGTTGGTTGTCAATGAACCATCTTCACGCTTTAGGCAGCCGAGTTGTTGGAATGGATCCTTTGATATAATTTTCTTTAGCCGAGCTGCTGTTGTTGTGGATTCGATTCCACTACAAAATTTTCTCCATGAAGTTCTTTGTCTTTTGCGTATTTCTCTCTTGTACAGCCTCTGGTGAGCCTTATAGGCTTCCCAGTCGTCTGCACTTCGAGAGTTTTTTGCTCTATTGAATAGCTTGCCTAGCACTGATTTCATCCGGTTGAGTTCTGAGCACCACCACGGCGTTGCTCGACTACCACCAGTTGTTTTCAGTGGACATGCTTGTTCGTAGGATGAGATGAGGGAGTTCCGTAGCGCATCTACGTTGCGTTCAAGTTCTTCAACCTCTCTAATCCTGTACGGGGTCTGAGGAGCATCCAGTCTGTTAGTCAGGAGTTCTATATAGATCAACCTGTCTGTCAGCCTGGGATTTCGATATTGCGTCGTTTCGACTTCGTTAAATTTTAAATTATATATTAACCACCTATGATCTGACGCGGAGGCTATTTGCGACACATGCCAGTCGGTGATTATGTTTGATATATTTAGGGTCGCTAAAGTAATATCTACCACGGTTTGAGATCGGGAGGTGACAAAAGTAGGCTCACTCCCGTTGTTTATTATTTCTAATGTTGTACCTGATAAGTACTCAAGTAGTGACTTACCTCTATTGTTGGTGTCCCTGCTCCCCCATGCAAGATGGTGAGCATTTGCATCACAGCCAATAATGAGGTGTTTGTGGTTTCCTTCACAGTACTCTATTAGATCCATCGTCTCCTTGTTGGGAGGTGGTTCCGGTGAGTCACTTGGAAGGTAAATTGACGCCAGGATGACGTCTTCTTGGCCTCTCCCGGTGTCGAAGCTCGTCAACACGGCCGTAAGGTCTCGTGTGCAGAACTGCGGCAAGAGAGTGGCTTGAATTTGCCGAGGCATGCAGATACACGTCCTCGGTTTTTCTGGGAAGTTGCCTGTAAATACAGTGCTATTAGTATTACTCAGTCCACAGATTCTTGAGTTGACAACCCAAGGTTCTTGAATTAGAGCTATAGTATCCTGCTTACCACTAGTATGGTGGCGTAGGGTTGCCACTGCCGCCCTACAGTGTTGCAGGTTTGCTTGTATGATTTGGAGCTTCTGGGTTGCTAGGGGCGTGAATAGTATTACGCCTCCTTAGCAGCCTCGATCGCTGCCTCTTGCAGTATAGCAGCCAGTTCACTCTCCTCCTTCGTCGCTCCTTGGTATTACTCTTAATTTTACAGTAAATAACGATTTCAAACAGGAATTAATTTATACTAGCTTTCCTGGAATTGCAAAATTTAAACTACGCGTTTGTCACAGTGTATTTGGTTCGAATTTTGTTTAACCTGGCTTCGCTTTCTAATAAATCTTACTTGGACAGGACTCTGAATGTTACAGTGGGAAATTATCGGGCACAGTGTTAGCAAATCTTATTTCGCCGGCCAAAAGTTTCTCTGGTCGTTACGTAAATAAAATACGGGACAAATATATATATCACACAGTCTTGCACAAAAAGTTTCTCTGTGTCTGAAGGCTGTATATCGTTCTAGGGTATCCGAAACTACTCCGGTTCGTCCAAGTATACAGGGTACTCAAAATTAAAATTTGACGGATCTTGACAGTTTCGCCACGCTCACGGCAAATTTTATACAGGGGGTTTAACTGGTAAAAGAAAAGATTACAACGTTCCTACGGCACCAATTTGAACACTGATTCGAAACGTTATAATAATTTACTGGCAGAACTTTTTATCGCCGTGGAAGAGTTCAAACACTCCCCCGTCCAGCGATATAAAGGTCTACAACACGGAAATCGGTCGGTCGGGTATAAACAATATTAAAATAGCCAAGCAGGTTGAACTATAAATAATTACCAACTTCACTGCAAAACAAATGTAAAACGAATCCCATTAATGGCTCGATTAAACTTTCACGGCGGCTGCTTGCGGTTGAAGGCTGGCAGATAGCTCGGCGTCGGAGAATCGGACTGGAAATATAAAAATTTTTAAACGGTTAATGCAACACCGGCAAACACTGGAAAATTAATTCACTCGCAGGTAGGGTACGGATTTAATTAAACTGGACTGTATTCACTTGGTTAATTTTACAGGATCGGAATATTTAACTGGGATCTTTTAAGAACAATTCTTAAAGGAAAAAGCACGACTGATATTTCTAACTTTTGAATAAATTCAAGAGCCAGGAAATAAGAGTCAAAAAGTGATTTTAAATTCATCGCGCTTGGGTTTTATACTCCCTATCTCGGGGCGGTCGGATAGGTTCGTCTTCCCACTTCCACGGGAAAGGAACGTTTGCTCCTGGCGAACTCTCGGATGACGACGGTAACAGATGTTTGTTGTTCAGCACTCTTATCTTCTGAACGCAAAATGTGGAGTTTTTGAGATTGCTAATTACTCAGCAATTTAATTCAATCTTTACATTTTTACCCCGTTACAATCCAAGTTTCGTCACCTTTTACGATGTTGTATATGGATTTTGCAGTTCCTCGGTCGAATTTTTTGAGCATTTCCTTACACCTATTAACAGGAGTCTTTTTTGAGCTTCGGTCAAATTATGCGGAATCCATCGGAAACTGCTCTTTTTCACAACTAGGTAAATGTTTATGCAAAGTCGAATGTGCTGCAGTCTTCGATATGCGTAGGGATGCCTCTATCTCACTGTAAGTCACAAGCCGATCTTCCTCAATCATGTTGTGCACAGCATCGATGTTCTTTGGAATAACAACCGATTTTGGTCGACCTTCACGAAATTCATCACTGACGAGCGCAGGACCACGACGAAATTCTGCAAACCAATTGTAAACAGTCTTTTCCGAAGATGTTTCATTACCAAAAGTTGCACGAAGCGATTCTATGCATTGTTGTTGAGTTAGGCCTTTGCTAAAATAGTAAAAAATCATCCAACGAAAACCTTCACGTGAAATTTCCATTTTTTCAGAAAATTGCTTTGTTTAAACGCTCACTTTAAACAAACTACTCTATCAATTTCTAAGCTGCCACTGTTTTCACAATAACAAATGTCAAATTTGACGAAAATAGTAATGACGCATCTCAATAGCGCCACCTAGTGGTCGATTGTAAAAATTCAAAAAGTTGCCCCCGTACTATGTCATACTTTAGCTTGCTTTTTGTGATGTCTTCAACACTTCTGACACTAATTAGTACATGTTTAAAAAATTGATGAGCTTTTACCCGTCGGTCATGCTTCACATCTACTATTAGCCGAAGTTGCAGCTCGAAGTACGTAAGGGCAATTTTCTACACGAGCTCTCCTATGAAACATATTTCAACTACTCAAACGCCCAATATTTAGTAAGACATTGATCGCCATATTGTGCTCTCAGCTTGTACGAATTTAAGTCGAATTTCATTTGTAAGATGTTTGATTATTATGCGGTGGTCCATAACGAACAGAACTTTCCGATGTCGTAACTGTAACTGTCAGGTTAGTATTATAGCGAAACACTTGCCATGTTAACAATATTCATGGCCAATCTTGAAGTAATTTGATTTTTGGAATTGTCTTTAGATGAGGTTTTAAACATGTTTGAATTGTAATTAAGCGTTGTTCATTCAATAATTGCTTAATTTTCATCTATCAATCCCCAAACACTATTCGAGATCCAGATTTTTGTATATGTTTTAGGTTTACCTTATTTCTGTTTCTACGTTTACACTATCAGCTGCAAAATCCTTTCACGGTATTCTAGATTTAAATTTCAATTAGTTAAATGATAGCAACTTTCTACTGCAGTGGCGTAATCTAAGGCAGGGCCTAATGCTGAAATGTGCGTATTTATTTGAACTAGATGTATTAATAACGTTTGCCACTCCCAGATTTGCATCAAAAATCCCGTTGTTAACAAACGAAGTAAGTGGAATCTGTTTGTCCAAAATCTGTATCACAAAGTAAAATGCGTTAATGCACGCTTTGCAATTTAACACTCTCACCGAAATTGTGTTCCATGTAATTAGCTTAAAAGTTCTGAATTTCACACAAATTAAACGAAACCACAAAAGACGGTAATTATCGCGAAATTAATAAATAAATGCTTTCCAAATGTTTGTTGTAAAAGGTCGACTGTTAGTGTTTTATACAAAAATAGTTAATTTGAAAGAAAAAGCTAGTTTCGAAATTAAATTAATAAAATCATAAAAGTTTACCTTGTATCACTGATTAAAGCCAAGGAATCATTAATTTCGTAATTATTATGTTTTATATATTTTGTTGCAATGTTTATTTGTGTATTAGCCTTCAGAGTTCAGACCGCCAGCTGTTTATTTATTCTTGCACAGTCGCTTTTGTTTCTCTTGTTATTATTCATATTTTCGCACAAATTAATTGCAACTTGCATCTGTTATATATAACCTTACACAAACTAACATAGATAATTAAACTTTTTCTATTTCTATTGTACACCAATTGTCTAGCACTATAAAATGTTTGATAACAGTATGTTTAACCATCATAACTTTGGGCCAATTTTCCTTTTCCATTGCAGTAATTTGTCAACAGTTTTAATTCCATGCTGTTATTAACGCATGATTGTTGTGTAGCAATGGTTATAGCTAACTGCAAAATGTTGATTGATTAGAGAAATTTAATTAGTATAGGTGCATACTCGCTTGAATTTACAGTCATATTAATACATAAATTAAACATTTATTAATGAAGTTTCACATTGATTTGTTATTGCTGGTACTGTTTTAAAATAAACTAATCGAACCTGTGGGCAACGCCATACTACACGTTATTTCCGTTAAAAAATATGATTAGTGAAGTATGTGATATTAAAATAGTATGCACCCACTAAATGAATGTGGCAGTATGGAAAAATTTTGATTTATAATGGGCACCCAGTATATTTGTGTTGTTTTTTGTATTTGTCTGATTGTTTTCTGTCGTTCTTTTTAATAAAAGATTTTATTTTTCATATTTGTGCACTCTTATTTCTTTCTCCATTTTATAAATTTTATTTGGACACCCTGTATTTTTGTATTTCTCCGTTTTAGTTTTTTAATGGAACGCCCAAATTTTCGCATTTAAGTAGATGAAAGTGCATTAAGGAGTGAAGTGCCTATGAGGATTTTAACTAATTTTGCTGGATAAGGTGCGAAAGACAACATTTATATCAATTTTTAATTTTTAGCTGCATGTTAAGAGGCGCAATTCTAACGTTAGTGGTAGTAACAGTACAATTTTTATTAATGAAACGTTTAAACCCATTTCCACTGTTTAGGAGGTAGAAAGCCCATTTTCTGTGTGACTTGAAAATAATTTTTCTGCACACATAACAATAATAATTGTTATGTAACTGTTTACATTCAGGGCTTTTTAATGGATAAATACTTATACGAATCTACACTTTGTGAGGAGGGGGTTCTGAATCGACCTGATAATCGATTAAATTTAATTGTTACATCCGCAAACCATTATATTTATTTCCTTGGGGTTCCCTGGGTCTTAGGGCCATCTACCTGAATGCTGGAAAGCGAACTGCAGCTAATGTAAAAGTAAATGCGTATAGTATACTTCACAATAAGTTGCTGTCCGTGCAGTCTTTTGATTTTAAGAAAAATAGATAATTCTTGACATTGGGGTTGTGTAAATTACATTAAGAAATGGTTGTTTGTATTAAATGAAAAAAGAAAAGTTAAGATTACCATATTTTCACACTACCTTTGGTAATTTTTATCATCAATTTCTATAACTTTCTCGATAATTTTATCTACTTATGTCCATCTTGAATATGTTATTATTTTTCTTTTTTATTCTTATTTTGAGTCACTTTGAATAATATGCACGTATTCTAGTGACCTCCAACATTTACTGATGTTTATTAGTGTTTGGTATTTTTACGGGCCGTGTTCCTACAAACATTATTTGAACGAATTTACTATGTATGAAAGTAAAGTGTTAGTTTGCTGTTGACTGTAGTGTAGAAAATTAACTTTTGATATACTTCTAATCTGCTAGAGTGCTAAACAACTGGTATTGATACTATGGCTCGCTATGGGGACTGTTATGAAATATCTAAAAATTTAAAATACGTAATTCTTTAATAACTCATTTAAGGAAAAATCCGTCTGCATTTTATTTCAAAATTTATAAACTCATTCTGTCTACCCCAATATCAAAAATAACCAGTAGCACTTAAAAGTGGGTTGTATCTTGGAAAAGTTTAAAGACCGCTGTGCTATGCTCTACTATGCTATAACTATAAAAGTTTACCACAATATTTTTTTGCTTAAAACTCAAATTAAAAAAATAATTAATAATAATTAGTGTAGAATCTTTTCACTACTAGGTTTGTATTTTTTAAACCGTTTGATAACGTCGCTGCTCAAAACAATTAAAGGCAAAATGGAGCTCAACCCGAACCAGTGAACCTGAAAATGTTTGCTTTTGAAACCCAAAATAGCAGCAAGTAGTTTGCGTATATCTATGTAATATTTGTAGGTATATTTATTTACTAATGTATATATACATATTTGTTTCCTCTTTTTTCTATGGTTGATTTAGTTGTGAATTTGCAACTTATTAATTAAATAATGGAACATTTTCAAATTACCAAAGATGTAAACCCAAATCTCCGCGTTTCTTTAGTCACTGTACATGTAAACCTTCAAAGAACAATCAATATTTGCACTATTTAATTTTTGGTGTAGTTTTAGAAACCATTCGGTTGCTCCTCAGGAAGAAATAAAATCCCCCTTTCGTAATCTTTTAATGGCTGTTTAGAGGAAGCTATAAACCAGATGTATTTGTAAAAGTCTGCAGGAACTTGGCTTCAACCTAATTGTGGGTGGGTATTAATGGCTGTTAGTAAAAATACAGTTTGATTTAGAGCCAGTCGGCTTTGGTAACTAATTAGAAAATTATAGGGCTTAGTATTAAATCAATTGTATATTGCATTTGCCTGCCGATTAAGGAAATCCGTCCCACGTATCTCTTGCGCCTGTTTTATTATACATTACTAATACAGAGTTGGATTTAAAATTGAGCAACTCCTTAACAAATGTGTCGTTATTAAACCGTAGGTGGAACATTGGATTTACAAATAATAAAGTTCGAGAAAGGCTTTATCATTTCTGTTTAATAAGTGGAATATATTATATTATTTTATGTTTTCTTTACTGGTAGATTTTACAATACTTGAAAGGTATACAACATTACTCTAGTTTGAAACATTAGTGAGGTTACAAATTAGTGTTTTTACAATTATTTGTTTGCAAACTGTGCGATTATGGTCGATTTTTCAAATAGCGCTGTTGTGGTTTAGGCGTGGTACATTGAAGATTGCTATTTCCTTACTGTTGCGTAAAAAATTACATAATTACCTAACTGTAAGGGGTAATAACAATTATTATAACAGATTTTTATTAGTCCATGAAACCGCTGAACTGGTTACCTTACACATTTACAGTAAAGAAGACTGTTTAACTCAGTTGTAAACAAACAACGAGGGCTGCCCCAACAAAAATGTTGACTAATCTTCGTAAGTACGAGGGCACCCGTTTAAGCTTTTACAAAAACTATGAAAGAAATTTTTTTTAAGAATAACCTTACTACTTTTCAAAATATTCGCCTTTAAGATTTATACACTTTTGCTTGCGTTCAAACCAATTCTTGAAACATTTTTTCCACTCTGAAGTTTGTATCTCAAAAACATGGTTTTTGAAGGCATTTTAGGTGATGAAAATCGCGGTCCACGCATTTTTTGTTTGACATTCGGGAACACAAAGAAGTCGTTAGGCGATAAATCAGGTGAATACGGCCATGAGACATTAATTCGATGTTTTTCTCCTTCAAATAATCAATTGTTTGACGTGCTGTGTGAAAGCTGGCATTGTCATGATGAAGAATGATGCGACGTTGTCGGTTGTTTTTCCTGATTTCGCCGATGACTTCTGGCAAACAAATTGTTGTATACCATTCAGCGTTAACTGTTCTTCGATCCTCTAAAGGAATGGTTGCGACATGTCCAGTACAACCGAAGAAACAAGCGATCATTTTCTTGGAAGTACTTCGTGAACGAACAACTTTTGTGGGATTGGGTTCATCTTGGAACACCCAAACAGCGGATTGTTGCTTAGTTTCCGGTTTCTACGAATATATCCAAGTTTCATCACCTATTACGATGTTGTATACGGATTTTGCAGTTCCTCGGTCGAATTTTTTTAGCATTTCCTTACACCAATTCACACGAGCCTCTTTTTGAACGTTAGTCAAATTATGCGGAATCCATCGGGAACAGATCTTTTTCACAGCTAAATGTTCATGCAAAATCGAATGTACTGCAAGCTTCCATATGCCTAAGGATGCCTCTATCTCACTGTAAGTCACAGGCCGATCTTGTTCAATCATGTTGCGCACAGCATCGATGTTTTATGGAATAAAAACCGATTTTTGTCGACCTTCACGAAATTCATCACTAACGGACGCACGATCACAACGAAATTCTGCAAATCAATTGTAAACAGTTTTTTCTGATGGTGCTTCATTACCAAAAGTTGAACGAAGCGATTCTATGCATTGTTGTTGAGTTTTAGACCTTTGCTAAAATCCTAAAAAATCATCCAACGAAAACCTTCACTTTAAATTTCCATTTTTTACAAAATTGCTTTTTTAAACTGTCACTATAAACTAACTACTCGGTCAATTTCTAAGCTGCCAGTGGTTTCACAACAACAAATGTCAGATTCTACGAAACTAGTAATGACACATCTCAATAGTGCCACCTATGGTCGTTTGTAAAAACTTATAAGGCTGCCATCGTACAAAGCAAAATTAACTAAACTTGAAAAAAAACTGGCGTTAATACATTCTTCTGAAAAACAATATGTACTAATCATAAAGAAATCCAAGGCTACTATGCAAAGAAATCATCCATACACTATGTAATATTTGAAGCATATCTTTTACTTAAACTATCTGAACCGTAAGCCCGGACGGGGCCAGAATTTGTTGTTTTAAGAGACCGCTGTATGGCATTTAGTTTCGGAAACACTCGTTCCATAAAAATACTAAACTATACCAATTATTGGGAAGCATAAAAGTCTGGTAACATCAGATGCTGTCTTTCTTTCTAAATCTGTTGACTTTAACAATATTTCGTAATACCCCATTTAATACGACAATTGTGAATATTTAATCTCTTAAATTTAATAATCAACCCTCTTACAACAGGGAATTTGCTTAAATGATATTTTTTAACATTATAATATAAGGTAACAATAATAGCCTCTCTCGATTACCCGTAATAACGTAAGGGAGAGTAGTGAGTACAGCTACTACTTTCTTTAGGGCGCTAGGAGAAAGGTAGTCTAGCTAGCACTATGCTAGGGACCTCGGTGGTCTAGTGCGAGAACGCATTGGCCACTCGAGGTCACAGCAAATGCAGTCGCTCCGTTGGGGCGATCGAATCCCGACTGGGGCGACCGCATTTGCATAGTTAAGTTTAGGGTGCATGTTGCATGAATGTTTAGTATGTAAGGGACGCCCGCACCCCCGTGAAGTAATGCGAAAGCGGTTCCGGGGGGGGGGCTGGTATGAATGAGTGAGAACAAAAAGCTAGCACTATGCTTTAGCCGCCTATTATTACCTCAAGGTATTTACCCCTAGGTACTTATTTAATGTGTAGTGGTAGCTCAATTGGCAGAGCACTCGCTCTCTAATCAAAACGACGCTTATGGCTTGGGTTCGACTCTTCAGCATTATGAAGTAAGCGTATAAAATATTGTGCTGCAACCCACCAAACATAAATGCTCAATCCGATTATCAACCGTGGGAACTTAAAGCCAAAAGCCTTCTCTGAAATTTCTGTCTTTCAAATTTGACGTTAAACTGTAAGTCCTCGTGTTTTTACCTTAACTCTGAAGAAAAATACGCGACAAAGAAAAAGCCGACGCCCAGTAGCGGGGCGCGAAAGACAGTTGTGATTTACTCATTTAATACTAGTGCCAAAAGTCTGAAATTCCTTTCGAAAGATCACCTAGATAGGGCGATTCCCGGGAATCGGGATTTTACTTCGTAAACCGCCGCTGTACCCCCGAACTACGCAATCTATTGAGAAGATAATTGTGTTAATATAATCAGCAGGGAATTTTCATCCCTTAAAATGCACTTTCTGATCCTTAAAAACTGACAGTTCGTAAAATATTGTACCTTTCGCAAAGCACTCTTAAACCACCACCCCTTAGAATATGTTTTAGAAAGAGCGGAATGTTACAGGAAAGTGAGAAAGAAACATCAGAAAACTTAAACTTAACAACCTATATAGTATTCTATTGTAACGAAGTGCTAGAAAACTATTGAATGGATACAACAATATGAACTTACATAGGGTATTTATTCTTTTATTAGGTAAATATCTCACATTCTAAATAACCTTATTCTTCGTAAATAAATTATTATCGAAGCGTAAAGCGTAACCTACGGGTTCAGCTGGTGTAATTTATCACCTGAATTACTTCAAGTTTATGGCGTTAATATCAGTTATTGATCATTAATTTTGTTTTACCTTTTGTTACGTTTTCCACTTGAGTATATCAAAGTTCATGATATTTGGAGGTTCTTGGGCCTCTCGTTGTATTGGATAATATTTGTGGGAATGGTCTTTGCAATTATTTCTCAAAAAATTGTATAATTTCGAAATTTAAACTGACTAAGGAAGACTAAGAAAATAGTATACTTCTTTGTAAAGCTGTATAATGTAATGAAACACTAAACATATTTAAACACACAGCACATGAACAATAATTTGTTTTTACCGAAATCAAAATTTGATATTTAAATGATTATCGTTAATTGTAAAAAATGGCTGAAATTAAATGATATATTTTGTTTAGAGGCGGCGTTAAATAATCACCTAATGATAAACTCCTGTGATAGAAACAAACCATTAAAAGGCTAGTTTTTTCTTTCTATTGACTTAGTGGATAGCGACCGTGGCGCAACGGTTAGCGCGTCGGGCTGTTGCGCTGAAGGACCTGGGTTCGATCCTAGGTCCAGCAGCATTGGAGTTTTACACGGCCACGTTCCGTCGGAAGCCAATGGCAAACCACCGAGATACTTCTGCCAAGAACACCTGTAGAAGAAGTGTAAGATACTTCTCGCGGTTCGAAGCCCGTGTTAAACAGTAGGTCCCCTATGTTTGTGTACATTACTTTACACGTACGTCACAAACATAAGAGAGAAGGTCACCATACTCTCTGGAGAGCCAAAGGACTGTAAAGATTTCTGTTGGGTCTTTTATATAATTTATTTATAATTGAAGTAGTTATTATGTCAACTGCCACGTTTTTAGGAACTTTTAGTGGAATTATAGTAAATTGTTTCGTCGTCGTTGTTGAAAAAATTCTTTGGCTAATGAAGCTGTCATAAACGCAACCTATAAAAGTTACATTTCGTCAAAAATCCTAATCGAAAGTGCTATTCATACCTCCTGGAAAACCTTGAATATCTTACGATATCAGTGCTAATTGCCTAACAGCTTTTCTTTATCTGCAGTGCCGCTGTTAACACTACATCAAAAGTGAAAGAAATTACTGGAAACCGTTCATAATTACTATTTTGTGAATCATACCACTGGTACAAACAGTATCCATTCGATTGTAGCAAGAGCGAAATTGCACCATTCACAATCGTGTCACACTTAGAAATGCAATAATTCTTAAAAAAATTAGAAGTTAGATACATACTATAGAAATTGGGGAAGCTTGGCTCAATTTCTCTCTCTTTGTTTGCGAACTTAATCCGATTCAGAAGGATGTTCGAAAACAGAAACTATTTTTTACATTGGATTTATCCGTTCGAGACGCTGAATTTAAATATCAGTTTAAATAATTTCCTGTACTGTGGAGAGCTAGTGGCAGACTGTAGGTGGAGAGGAGGGATCGAAAACTGTTATTTAGAAGAGAGTCTTCTGACTTTCTTTTTCTCTTTTATCTTACTATGGACCTTCCAGTAAGGTTTGGTTTTGTCTGCTTTTTCACACTTGTCGGAAGTGAGCCGCAACATTATCAATGAACATGTTTATGACCCTGTTTGCTACTTCTGTGTTAGAGTAATAATTCTCCACAAAACTTTCTTCCCATTTTCGAATCATATCCATAATTATTGAGCTAGGAATATCCTCCCTTCCTCCTCCGTTGGTTGGTTGGGAACCGAATAAAAACGAAAATCCTGTTCGTCAACCCAAATTTTATTTTCACTCAAAAATTTCTCGAACATCGAATTGTTCGAAAACCGAGCCGTTTGAGAACCGAGGGTCCACTGTATGTCTAATTATACAGGGTCCGGCAAAATGTACTACCCATTTTAAACAGTTTATAAAAATTTATTAACTTAAACAACAAAATAAAGGAATACATAATTTTAAACTATAGTGCCTTTCAGAGTCGCCGTGCAGCATGGAGAAGATACAAATACAAGGTTGTCAAACTTATTTGTGAGGCATCTTTAAGACATAAAATTTAATCCCTTTCACACAAAGGTTTGAAGTATGGTAATGCTATTGTATCCCCTAAAAGACGCGTGTTGTTAAATGCCAGGTTCAGTAGTTCTAAAACATTTATATTTTATTAAACCTGATACTACAATTTTTGCTAAGTGCAATTAATTGTTCATTATTTACATATTTATAAGAGTAAAAAAGAAACAAAACAATTACCAGCTAGATATAATATGCAAGCACTATTATATAACTGAGAAAATAAATTACATAAAATTATGAAGATTTTGTGAAATATACGACATGTTTTATAGTTAATTATCACTGTCGCTAAAAATATTTAGATCACTATCACTATCACCAGCGTTGATATTGATTATTATGGGCTCTATTTCGTCCATTATGTTGTCAACTTCCTACATTGACTTTTCTATTTTCTCCACATGGCCTACGTAGTTGCTCCAATTTTCTGGTGTCACTTGAGAATGTGCTTCCTTGAATAAATTTTCAACGTCATTTGCCTTAAAAGTAGTATTTTTCGCACCTATATACCTTTTTCACATTAGTTTACAAAGAGAAATTCTTCATTGTATACAACAAAACAAATTAAGAACTTAACATTATTATCTTGGTTGGTTAATATTATTTTTGTTCGAGAACTTCTGAACACCTACACCATTTCAACAAAATAAACCCGACGTGCTATTGCTAAGAGATTACGAATACTGGCAACAATGTCAGTTTTTGTCCCATAAGAAAAGCATTGCCCTATCTTCTCCATGCTGTATGGCGACCCTGAAACGCACTCTAGAAGGATGGGAGTTTTTTGTCATCTGTATATTGTGACTCGGAAATAACTGTCATTCTTTGCAATACATACTCACAACATTTTGAAGACGTCCCGTTGAATAGCATTTATTTCTTTTGTTATCTTCATTTTTAGCTCTTCCAAATTTCTGGGTTTATTCACATACACTCTATCTTTAAATACCTCCAAAGAAAATAGTCTAGGGCAGAAAGTTCCGGAGATGGTCACGGAATGATCCAGTTTTTTGAAATCAGCCTATTTCGAAAAAACTCACGCAAAAGTATCCGTACTAATTCTCCCAGTACGATTTGTTGCGCCGTCTTGCTAAAACCAATATTTTCCAAATTTGTCTTGAATGTATGGTAAAATGAATGGTTGTAATATTTCAGAAGTGTCCATTGATCAATCGATCTTTTTGGGCTAGCAATGATTGCATTTCTTACCCTTTCGTTTTAAAGACCATTGCAAGCAGACCATGGTCTTCCATTTGAGTGTTTCTCCACAATTGACCCTAGATCTTTCCATTTACGAATGTAAGACTCTTTCGTTTAAAAATGCGGCCGTAATGAATAGTTGATTAGGTTTCCTTGTATTATAGAAATAAAATGGGTAATACATTTTTCCGGACCCTGTACTTAGGAGTATGACTTTAGTCATCATATTAACATCCTAATTACAAATTGAAATTATATTTGATTTATCTTTCAACAAAGTAGAGGTTATACTTCTAGCTCTTGTGTTTTGTATATTAAATGCACATACATTATAATAATTAACCACCGCTTAAACATCACCTGCATACTAATACCTAGAAAAACTTTCCTTATCAGACGTCCCATAAATGCTAATCTTATTATGTTGATGCTTTCATCGCCTATCCGTCCTTGATACAGTGGATGCAAACGATAATTTAATAGTTCTGGCCATTTAACACTTAATAGCGTAGTTAGAACTAACAGGGATAAGATAATTAATGGCGAATCCGTCAATTAAGACACTCGCAGTGTGATAAATATCCTAACCATCTAAAATTAACGCAGCCATGCTACGTGACAGTGAATATTTTAATTTGGAAAATTTTACAGCATTCTTCGTATAATTAAAAATACCAAACCCAGTCGTTTTCTTGTAATGAGACATTCCGAAGTTTTCCATATAATTTTTTGGAATATTTATCAGTAGTGCAACCACCATTTAATGAAAACTCAGTAGTAATATGAATGAAATTCCAACATCAATATTTCTGTTGGCACCAACTACAAGCACATAAAACAGCAGTTAATTTTTATTACAACTGTAATTGTAAACCAGGCTTGCATACGGTAGCCGCAGCTTTGTTTATACGAGTCAGTTTTCAAATATTAAACTGCAGGACCTAAAATGCATCGTATTCATAATATATGTATGTATAGAAGACTACTATATTAATATTAAAGTAAATATTTTAGTAATAAAACAATGAGCGAAGCACTTCGCGTGGTCTTTTCCTTATTTAGACTCATAGTTTGTGCACATTTACAACATTGTATTCCAACAACATTCTAATGTCCGATCAAACCATAATAATTATACCGGATGTCCATTTTTAAAACGTACGATGTGTTATATCTCTGGAGGTAAAATAGGTAGTGAACGTTTCTACGACATAGACGGGGAATTATCATGACCCATAAGGTAACCTTCCCCATTCACCACCTAAGACACTAGCAAGCTACCCCAACAAACAAATTTCACATGGTATCACCCACCTTGTGATTAGTGGATGATCTTCCCGAACCTCCTAAAATCCTGGGATTTCCCGGGAACGGGGAAATTTTATTTTAAAATTAAACCTTTGATCATCATCATAATCGTGATCCTCGTTTGTACCGCATGCGCTATGTCGAGGCGGTGTGAGGCTAAGCTGAGCTAGTTTGTGCTATGTACAAAAGGGCCCGACTCTGTGGGTTGCCATGTTGGTGCGAAACCGTGCTTGATTTGCCTGGTGTGTGGATATTTTTGTTTATGGTCTTGTTGCTCCTATAATGCGGCTGTAATACGAGGAGCGCCATTAATTTGATCCCCAATTGCAAATGGAGACCGGAACCCAGTACCGACCACCCAGGAAATTAGAAAAATTTCTGACTCTGGAGTGATTCGAACCGGGAAGCATTTAGACTATTGCATCCAAAGCTTGGCGCTCTTACCACTGAGCCACCTCAGCCCTTACTTTTGATATTATTGCGCAATTTATATATTTTTATTGAAAAAAAAATTAAAATACTTAGTAGATAACAAAAACATATTTATTATTTCATTATTAAGATATTAAAAAACAAAAAACATCTTTCGCTTTTAAGAAATCATTAAACAAAAATTAATTAATTTTTTTAATCAAGTAAAAAAACAAGAAGTATATTTGATTTGAAAATTAAATTTTTAAAAACCACACATCAACAGAACAGATAGACCAACCCGTTTTTTTTTTTGAGACGATTGTGCCAAAAATTCAAAAACCGTATTCTGATTCTGTCAATGTCGGCTTCATAATCAATAACGTATCGTATATACATTGCAGAGAACGTGTCTTCGTTCCTGTTGTTTCATGTAGTTTCAGCTCCTTTTGAATTGATAATATTTTGTCGGGTTTTACTACTTCCATAGGTTTCTTCTCTTTTTTCTTCTTTAGCCCTCAGTTCGCCCAGTATTGAGCATAGGTTTTCCAGGTATCACTATTTTGTGCCACTCTTATCCATGGTAACCTGACCACTTTTTTTATGTCATCATACCATCTCATTATTGGCCTGCCCCGGTGTCTTGTTCCTGCTCATGGTCTCCATTGCATAATTTTAACGTTCCATCTGTTGCCTTTTGTTCGTGCATATTCCCATTTCAAATTTGTCATTCTTCTTACTATGTCAGCAACTTTAGTTCTATGCCATAGGCTTATAGGATACAGTTATTGCATTTGCTAAATAGAGCCTTGATGAAGATTAACTGATAGATGGAGAAGTTTCGTCATTCACTTCTGCTAAATCACTAGGTTCCTATTCCCATTCTAAATCATCAAAAGAAAAACTGGTTAACCAAATGTTTTGCATATTTAGCAATGGAGATATTAGTTGATTTTGGAAAACAATTGGCCATATTTATAAGATTCCGTCGTCTGTTTGAAATTTTCTGAATTTTGTTGAAACATTACAAGCGAAATGAGGTCTTTGGAACTTCTTTCTAATATGACAGTCTGTTTTTTAGATCTTCTAATAGGTTTATAGCTAACAGACTTCGAATAGGTATATTATGAAATGAATCGAAGAAAAATTTAAGAATTTCTTCTGAAGTAACTAAGTTACAGTCTGTTGCACCCAATACTTCAACCGCCAACTGTACAGGGTTCAATACGTTTTCACAATTTCTGTGTCTTGGCAATTTCGTCGTACTGGAGTTTAGATCCATCAAGGCCTCTTCAACGCAGGTTTTCAACAGTAAATATCGTTCAAGCATTGGCGGAATACCGTTCCACCTAGTTTGAAAATCTAACATGAGATTGAACTCTGTTCCAAGCTCATTTTAACATGGTTTTGTAGCACGCAAATTTTAACAGATGATTTTTAAACAACTTTACAACTTACATTGTACAAAACTGTTTTAAAATCATCTTGCACCTCCATCACAGTAGTAACAGTACTTCCAGACAATTCGTCTTTATCTTCTTCCTCTTCTTGAATGTATTCATCGTCGGCGTCGTCATCAGGAAGATCGTTGTCAAGCTCAATACTTGTTTTGGACCTTGTCGTCAAACGTCAAACGATCTCGTCCCGGGTTTTAAAACGTGAATCCCGGTAGTTGGGATTATAGAAAGCAACTATTTGTTTGCAAGGAAGGACCCACTGCTTGTGATACCTCATTGAAAAGTTGTTCAATAGCAGCATACATTTTTTACTTGATTCGTTTCGGAAAAATTAGGAAATGCAAATCAGAAGGCTCAGAACTGAAGAGAATTAAATGATTAAAATATCCAGTATTCTCTAGGAGTCTAGGCAATAGTAAAGTCTATTTTCAAATTCTTTTCGAAAATGTTGGAAGGTTTGTTGCGGAATAGTTCGGCACTCCTGAACTATTACTTGTCGCAGTTGTCCAGTGGACTGAGGCTGAGTTTTGTAGACAACAGACCCCACAAAAAGTAGTCTAATGGGGTCAGATCTGGAGACGTTGGGGGTCATTCTATTTTTCTGAAACGAATCGGGTAAAAAATGTTTGCTACAATTGGTTGGCATTTTGTAAGAGCTTTTCAGTGAGGCATCACAAGGTGTGTGTTACTATTTGAAATTTATTTGTTGGAATTGTCTAAGGTGTTTATTGTTTAATGGGAAGAGTACCTTATGAACCACTATAATTCCACCTCCGTGTTATAGAAACAGTTTCTAGAAATTTTCAATGTCTCCAATTCTTCCAGAGGTATAACACATTGTATGTAACCCTATATATAAGCTGGAAATATAGTAAAAATTACTTCTTGGGTTATTATTTTAGTTTGATGTTTGACATTATTTCATTCACTTGTGCATTCTAGTACGTTTGGTTTATTTAATCCAAAATAACACACTGATATTGATTTGATTTTATAATATCATCTTTGTGGTAGCCGTAGCCGTAGCAAATATCCGTTTCACTGTTGCACCTGTTCCGGAAATAACTGATAGAAGTTCAAAAATACTGAAAATGTATGCAATGTTTATTTTTTTTGTTAAAAACCTTAAACATTTTGAATTATTTTGCAACTTGTGTAAAATTCCTGTTTCATTTCATTACGTTTCTCCTTTATTATTTAGCACCTGATTTATTTTTATTCACATTTCAGATATTTTTGTTTGTTTATTTTAAGATTTTTTGCCAGTAATCTATGTTATGATTTACTAGTGACTGTATTATAGCAGTTAAAAAAAAGTTAGATGAAGTACTACGCATATTTTAAAAATATTGTTAATACACGGTGTTTGATTTACTGGGACTAAACAACTGTTTCAATTTTAAATTTTGAGTAACACTCAGCATAATCAGGTAAGAACCGACCTGTCCCTTGACTCGCTTGGTGATTGTTTACCCGAATTGTTTTAGTCCGATATGTTTTAGAACCATTTGTCTCTGTATACCTTGGAACAAACAAGGATTTGTTCTCAGTGTCTTGTTTGCCATCACAAGAAACATTACTCTGATCGCAAGATGCAAGCTATAATGCCTTGCGAAACGTTAGTTTGTTTGGGTTCACAAACAATAAAACATACGCTTTGGCCTAACACATCCTTGTCTTGGCAAACAAGGGGTAAGAAGAAAGTATTCATGTCCTGGCGAACAAGATGTATGAGCAACAAATCCTTGTACGTGTCAAGGCACATATAACCATGGCAGGCCCTATTCAAGCACACAGAGCTATAAAATATATCTTGTTAAAACAATTCAGGCAAATAAGCGTCCAGCCAGTCGCCCGATAGTTCAATTCTTACCGATTATGCTGTGTGTTGCCCCATAATTGACGACGTGGTCTATATTACATTTTTAGCTCATTTTGAAATGTGTACTAGGTAAATCCCTATACCATTTAGAGTTTGAATATTTTGCACAGGAAACCTATATTTTACAACGTTTAATAAAATCGATATGTCAATTTTTTTAACTGTTACACCCTATATACGTTGGCATTTTCGAAAATGTCTTTGAGTTACCTTTAAATATGTATATATTTTTCTGTGTTACATTTCTGGTAATGAAAACATTTATACCTTACTAAAAATAGGAATAGGACCCTAAACGGTAGTCCCTTCGTGTTTGTACCGTAGTGCTGAGGAGAAGCACGTGGTAGAGAAGAAGCCGATGCCCAACAGTGGGACGAAAAAGGCTGTTAATGAAATACAGGAACAGGTTAGATATAAAACATAGCAGTCCCCTTACCATCACGATATTCAGAACATGTAGAAACGTATTCCGGCAAATAAGTTATCATCTTCAGCAGGAAGTGATGAACTTTGGGACTATCTAAAGTAACGCGGCTGAGGAATACCTCTGAAGATAAATTCCTCACCAAGTCAACAATAGAAGTCCATTGCCAAGTCCAGTGCTCAGATAGTCCAAGTTCATCAGTTCCTACTGAAGATGACAACTTAGTTGCCGACATATGTACGTAGGTGTTCTAACATGGTGGTAAAGGGATTATCAAAGTTTTATATACTTGAACTACTGTCCCCATTCAAACCTGCACTGAGTTAGATGTGCAAAAGGGTTATTTCCATCAAAATTTCAAAAACGACTTTACGAAGGTGAAAGTAAAAACCTAAACATACTATCAATTATTCTAGAATAATTCATATTTATGAAAATGTATCACGCTTATATTCCTGCATTGTTTTACATTTTCCCATGCAAAACGATATTTACTATGATTAACCTTCATCTTTGAACAAAAGATTATTTTCCCCAACCTATTTAAACGTTTCTACGTCTATATATATTTAACGGCTTTATATGAGAATTTTTCTAAGGTAGACAACTTTCTTTGTGTTTTTGTATTTACACAGTCGTGAGATGTGAAGTACGTTCAGATTTTCTAGGTTCATTAGCTTTGTGTTTACAATATTGCAAGGCAAAGTGTGTGTAAACATGTTCTCAGCTTTCACCGTATCTCATCGGCAACTTTTTTACAAAGTCATATCATAAGAGGAGGGCTTCTGCATTTAACCGTAAAAGCTTCCGGATGCGCCGGAGGCTGGCTTGGGGTGTCATGAATCTGTATCGATTATGACGTCGCGCCAGACGATGCATCAGACATAATTAAAAGCGTGAGGGAGACAGTTCATTTTCATCGGAAATTTCAATCAAGCACATTAGAGTTAATTAATTTCAGCATGAACTCTGCGAAAGATTGAATTAATGGGAGTTTTCAGAACCGTTTCGTCATGCTATAGCCTGGATAAATATTCAATTTGACATTAGTTATTAAATTGAATCAAATTGGACAATTAACCTTTTTGATATAAATTCAGAAACCATACATTAAAAAATGAATCAAACGATACGTCTGGACACCCTAATATTTTTAATAATAATCTATATACAGCTTGGTTTGAAACCAAGAAACAAGACGTTATACTATTTAAGCATGGAATCACTTCGGATATAACCGGAAGTGATACCAACTTCTGTTTTCTAAGGGGAAAGCCTGGTTGTTTATTCTATATTCAAAATGTACGTAATAATAGCTTTACAATGATGCACAGCTTTCATATTTTTATTTCAAAAATAAGCATGCAAAAAGACACACACAGGCATGATTAAGGGTTTTCGAGTAAACCAATACTTGCAAAGAGGGTTTAGGAAATCTTGCACGCCTTCATCATTTGATATTAAATTGAATCAATGGGACAGTTAACCTTTCTGATATAAATTCAAAATCCATGCATTAAAAATGATTCAAACACTACGCCTGTACTCCCTCATATTTTTAATAATAATGTCTGTTATGGATTTGTTTGACACAAAGAAACAATCGTTATCTTCTTTATTTTCGAATTTATACTATTTAAGCATGGAATCAATGTTACGTAAAACTTAATCCGGATGTAAATATGCTTACATCACGTCTAATATAACCAGAAGTAATACCAAGTTCTGTTTTCCAAAGGAAAAGCCATGTTTTTGTTCTATATTCTAAATGTACGTAAAAATAGCTTTACAATGATGCACAGCTTCTATATTTTTACTTCAAAACAAACATGGAAATGGACAATCAATTTCAAATTTTAGAAAATAGGTCCAGATTTGCCACTAACTAAACAAACGTTTTCTTGCTGATTATCACAATTGAAGTTACATGAATTTATCAACATTTTTGGAACGGCGTTGGAAAAATATTATTAGAAAATATGTATAACTTTCGAAATGTTCCATTTTTATAATTTTTTTATTTGCATGCTCAAGGAAATTTACAAAAACTTACAGTTTGTGTCAATGGAATTAAGGGTTTTCAAGTACAGTGAAGTCTCCAATAAGCGGACACCGATGGTTCCACACTTTTTGTCCGTTTATTGGAGGCGTCCGCTTAAAAGAAACAATCATGTCCGGGTATAGGAGGTGTCCGTTTAAGAGAGAACACAAAAATTATTAAAACATGCAGAAAAGTGTATTTTATTGAACATAACTACAATAATTATAATTATTATAATAATTATAAATAATTATTGCCTACGAACACCGCAGTTAAACTGCTTAATAGAAGTCCGAATTTATAAAACTCATAAATCAACAAGTTCTGCATTTTACAAACAAACTACAGTAAAGAAATACAACGTTGAAATTAGTTCTGCGAAAACCGTGATAAGGCTCAAATATTTATAACAGGAAGTACTAGTATTAAATTTTACCAGGACGGGGACATAATGTAATATGCGCAAATTAGATGTCCGGTTAAGGGGTGCAATTTTCCCTAAAAATGAGACTTATGAACTGTCCGTGTCCGTGTATTAGAGGGTCCGGTTAAAAGAGGCTATTT
>JABXWE010006818.1:0-11767 GCA_014611495.1 Limonius californicus
ACTGTTAATAGTGTTTGGGCTATTAGAGCTATTTGGCGCTGAGCTGTTATTTGGTTTAAATGTTGAAAAATCCATTGGACTAACTTCAGTACTATTGTATTGGAGGGTTGGTTGTTTTAAATTGGCGTTGAAGGACATATTTTAGGTGTGTAAATACTAAATGGTATCTGGTTTGATTGTTTTTATGTTTACGCGGCTATCGCAGCGCCAGACGGCGTGCGGCCGATAAGTTTTCACTACGACACTATCTAATGTGGTGAATTAAATTCCTGTTAGCTTTAAAACTATTTGATTAATCGCACATTAAAGTCACTTAATGAATTATAACGCACGAGTACACTACACAACCTATTCGCTGTGAGGTTCACGGGTCACTCCGGTAATATACGTTTGAAATGATTCGTTTCTAGCTTCTCTTATAGACAAATGCAGGTTATGAGTTAGCCTGTTTAAGTACGTTTTATCTAGCGGTTATGTAGAATTTTGCCAATGGCGTCGAGACCTACGGTTTTTGTGGACAAGTTCTTTCCTATATGTAGAGGTATGCTATATTTATCCGGAACTACCTTATTTCTGGTTGGAATGGCTAGCCAAGAAGCATCCTGGATCAATTTGGTTATATAGTGTACAGCTTCTTCAACTACGCTTTTATTTGAGTCAAAGATCGAGTCTGATACTTTCGTTAATGTGTTCTTGAAATTTTTCCCAGTATGTATCTTTTGTGCACAATCTTGGTCTAGATTTTTTCCACAATACTACAGTAGTTAGGGTTATTATGATGGGGCTGTGATCAGAACTGAGATCGAAACTAGATTCAATGGCAGTATTTATTTCAGATATTCTTCTGATTTCTTCAGTGGTTTGAAGGAAAATTATTTAAAATTTCAAAAATATCCGCTTTAAAGGGTAATATAATTGACCAAAATTTTAAATCGATTCGGAAAACAAATAAGGAAGATACAGGGGTGTGAAGGTGAGAAGCGAAACACACTCTACATATAAATTCGAACTCTAATTATTATGTTGCGCTGGGACGGTTAAATGATAAGAGAACCAGGCTTTGGATGTAATAGTCTGAACACTTCTCGGTTCGACTCATTCAGTCGGAGCTTTTTCTAATTCCTGGGTGGTTGGTACTGGGTTCAGGTCTCCTTTTGCCATTGGGGATGAAATTAATGGCACCCCTCGTGCTACGGTCGCATTAGAGAAGTACCAAGATTATAAACAAAAACATCCACACATCAGGCTGGTTAAGCACGGTTACGCACCAACACGGTAACTTGCGGAGTGGGGCCCCCGTGCGCATAGCACAAACTAGCTTTGCCTCAGGCTGCTGTGCAAGCGGTACTCACGAGGATCGTGATAATACTGACGATGATGAATTATTATGTTTTATGTATATCTTAAAAACGTGCATGTTATGTAAAATTCATGGAATACATACTGTTGTTATACATCATAACTACATTAAAGTAATAATTAATGAATTGTAGAAAAACAGAAACATTCCATTTAGACTTAGAGTAACCAGGTCCTCTATCTTTATATAACGTTACTGTTCCTAGACTTTTCACAATTTTCCTCGGAAAAGTACAGCAATACAAGAAGGCAGGAAATTTACTTTAAAGGGAAGCAACTGTACTGACGGTTAGGAACTATTCTAATCAATAATAAATCCAATTAATTGAAGCATTTCCTGCTCGGAATAGATTGCCGAAATTTACTGCAAAGGCTATTGGCCTAGAACTAAACTACTAAGGGTTGAACTACAAGGACCGCGATTAAGTTACAGTATGTGTATGTCGTTAAAGGCTCCTTTAATCACACCTGTTGGAGCTTACATTGCTTTCTTAATAGTAAACTGTCCTTCACCCTAATTTAAAAGCAGCGTGTAGCTAATTGTGCAATCTTGCAAGCCGTTTAATCCTGTTAAGCAACGCCCTATCGCACCCCCAGACAACTGGCATTTATATACATCGGATTTAATTATCTCAGGAGAAAATTTAACTAAGGAAATTGCTGCTTGTACTAAAAGTACCGACATGTGTTTGTTGAAAAATATATTAATTTTCTAAGATTCGTTTAATTAATAATCCATTATTTCTTTTAACCTTTTAAAGAAAAACTTTTCGAAAATCTTATAAGTTTTAAGTGTGAACTGTATTTTAATATAATTTTTGAATATCTTCTAATTTAATAATGTCTGTGTCTGTAATTAAGGTGTAATCTAATACCGGAAAGCCGCAGGCGATTAAGAAGATTTGTTTACGGCAATTAATTGTATAAATTAGTATTATGCGTTGGGCGATCTTTACACTATAATACATATTTAATTTAAACGTTGTTTGTTTATTTAAATTCTTATCTCTACTTCAAAATTTTAATTAAGTTAGCAACCTCAGCATACATTTGTTTAAGTTAATTGTGAAAGCTAAAACTTGGATAAAGTAAGGATCAGAGGAAATAGGCCACGGTTTAATTATTTTTGTCTTGTCCTTTATAAATGTTATAGATAATTACACAAATATATCAAATATAATCAGGGTAGGGCGTGAAACAACAGCAGCAGGTATCGCTTAGGATCGCTCACATACTGGTAGTATGTTGGTTTTGAAAGCAATATTTGCATAATCAAAAATGGTCGCTTGACGTTGATGGAACGTTTTAAATGACATTTTAAAATGCTTCTGACACTTTAAGAAAGTATATTTATCGTATAATCCCATTAATTTAGTCGTACGTTATCATTTTTGTTAATTTGATATACCTTCAATTATTGAACACAGCAAATACTTATTTCCTTCACAATGAGATATGCCTTTGTTATCTTTCGTTTGCTATGTGTTTTCGTGTAATGTAATGTAATTAAATAGCCAGCATTTGAGTAGTCTGGAAGGTAGTTTTCTAGTTTGCGGTCTTCCGTTTCTTACAATTTTGACTAATCGGTCATCTTCTATGCGGTATATAAAGAGTGTTCAAAAATATAGCCATTCGGAGTTGGTTATGGTTTACTGAAATTATTTCGAGATGTACTACACCAGTATTCTTCGGAACTGTCATATCATTTGTGATATAATTTTTCACGTTATTTATTCTGCTATTGCTGTGATTTTGGAGTCGTTATCGTAGTCTTTTATTGTGCCAGGTGATTATTTTACGGTACAATTTTGTTTTCAAGCTTGTGCAAAAAACATTCATACTTGAAAGTTACTTCCAAAATGGTGTAAAAGTTGATGGATTTTGGTCATACTCTGTAGAAAACTGCGCCTAAGAATTTCCAAATGTTGATTTTGTACGCCAGCAGTTTATAGAAACTTTGAAAGTGTGTATGACAGATTTTCGTGAAATTGATAATGTTGTTAAATACACGGTGGTCGGGCGGAAAAAGTTAAAAATAAAGTTGTTGCAGCAGGAACTGAAATAATGGAGAGGGAGCAAACCTTTCTATTCACTGTTTATGGTAACAAATAAATTTTTGTGTGGAAACATGTTGTAAAATCTTATACAAAAATGTGTACTTATATCCACATCGACTGACAATAGTTCATGAATTGTTACTACGCGATAGGCTAGAATCCTGCCAGCACATGCCAGAGGAGATGGAAGGATTAAAACTAAGAAAGACAATTGCTATGGCATTTAGGCGACACAGGCTTAGTCCCAACACGTGATTGAATAAATTATCAATCGAGTGAAGGGGGTGGGCCCTAGGCCGTAAAATCCTGTGACATATACGTTCTGGGAGTTTCAACGTATGCCGCAGAGATATAGGTGGATGGTATCCCTCCTCTGTTGACCCTTTCGAGGGGTACCAGTGCAGTTTGTTTTAGGTTTTCAATTGGTATTAAAACAGAGTTAATTGTCTAATAGACAATGATGTGGAAGTTAACAATCATTAGAGCGGAACAATCAAAGGTTAATAACTGATCCACATATTATCAACAAACTGCCCGATCAACCGAGGGACGGGGGTGGGCCCTAGATTCCAAAATCCTTTGGCATAAACGATTTAGGCAATTCAACGTATGCCGCAAAGACATAGGCGGGATGGTGTCCTTTCGCTGTTGACTCTTTCGAGGGGCACCAGAGCTGTTGGGTTTCAGGTATTCAATTGGCATTAAAGCAGAAGTAATTCTCTAATGGACAATGATGTGGAAATTAACAATCATTAGAGCGGACTAATAAAAGGTTAATAATTGATCCACGTATTATCAACAAACTGCTCGATCAAGTGAGGGAAGGGGGTGGGCCCTAGGCTCCAAAACCCTGTTGCATATACGTTCTAGGCAATTCAACGTATGCCGCCACGACATAGGCGGATGGTGTCCTTTCCCTGTTGACTCTTTCGAGGGGCACCCGAGCAGTTAGATTTCAGGTAATCAATTGGTATTAAATCAGAAGTAATTCTCTAATGGACAATGATGTGGAAGTTAAGAATCGTTAGAGCGGACTAATAAAAGGTTAATAATTGATCATCTCCGGTGAATTACACTACAGTGTTTAACAGAAACAGTAACAACAGGTTGGCGAGTCCTTTCTTTTGTTTCATGTATCCACATGTGGCGTCGTTTCTTTGCGATCTGCATCTGTTATGGCCCCTGCACGGCTTTTCCGGTGCCCACTTGCTCCCCGGACAAAAGCTCAACAAGCAATTTATTTTTAAAATAAGATATTATCTGTAGGCATTTAGTATACGCTGTATGTAATTCTCAAAATTTTACGTTCCTATAAGGAATATTGGTAGTTAAAGCAAGATTGCCTGTTCTTTTATTTGAATTCGTAAAGGGTAATATTTATTCTTTTTGTTCCTAATAAAATTAACTAAATATCTTGTCAAAACATCGTTAAAATTGCTTTATTCATATAGAAGGAGCAATTTAAGGTTTAAAAATAAAAGTGTAGTGCTACATCATTTTATAAACAAAGGTGCATAGCAAAATATAAACTAGTTTTTCTGTGTTGGTGCAGTTACATTTCGTACTGCGAACAAGTTGGCCGTTGAGCAAACGGATGGCGTGCAACTATCCTGGTGAGCATGTTTCCCAGCGAGCAATCGACAATCGAGCAATGGTGGCGAGCAAACGGCGGCGAGCATGTGGTGGCGATTAAATAACCTAGAACCTCTTTTCCAACACTCCACCCCTACGATAGGTGTACAACAAATAAGTGAAGTTTGGTTCTTGCGGAAGAATCTTATTTGTAAATTGAATGGAAACTTTCAACAAAAACCCTCCTAACAGTACTGATTCAGCAGATGATAATATCCAGCTTTGGAGCCATCTTTGTGGTGGTCTTTTGACGGGCAGTTTTTCATCTCTACATATCTTAGGTAGCCTCTTGTCATTAATTCTGGTTATGTGTTCATTCTACGTTCCTCTTATCGTCCTTGACCACCTTATTACACCCTGCAGTAGTAAAATAGAAATTTGATTAAAGATATGCTGTTTCTTTCATTCTCAATAATTATGGTTAGATCGTTGCATCAATCATCCCACCTTATGTAGGAAAATAATTTAGAAATAAACCTCATTAGCCATTGACAACGTTCCATCCTTGTAATTTTTGAAAGTCTTGGGTTTAATGCTAGATAGGCAATCACGGAATTTGATAAAATTAATGTTTGTGTAGTCTATCCACTGCTTAAATTAGTTTCAGTTTTTAATGATCCGCCATCTACAATACATTTACGAGCGAGTTGTTTTCAAGCGTAGTCTAAACTCGCTATTTATCACGTACGCGTATTATACGTCAATATACTGAAAAATGTGAGTTTTTGGCGTACATTATATAAATATACAGCGACAGTCTGAAGTATGAGAACGTCTCAGTCAACTGTTCTGCCCATTTTTTGTTATAAAGTTGGTTTTTATGAAGAGAATACATGTCTTACACAGCTTCTTTGATGTACACTTCTAGGAATATAGAAAATGTAGGTAAATCATATCTACTCGATTCTGTGTATACCAGGAAATTAAAACGTTGTTATTATTTTTAAATTTAGTAAGTTGAGAATTGTTGATTATATGTTATTATAATGTAATAATCTGTTACTGTCTAGTTTTAAAAGAGTAAAGTCGCTATAATTATTTAATAAATATATTAGCATCTGCAACACCTGAAATATATTTTTAAACTACTTAATTATCTTTCAAATACGTCGGAAAAATATATAAATCTTGCTGTCCAGTTCATGTCTCTAAATAATTGGTACTAAAACAGTTTGCTATCTTACAGAAACATGATAAGTTCGTTTCGTAAATCGAATATCATTTGAAGCATTTTTGCTTTCGATAACTATTGCACTTCCTCATGCAACAACCATTGTTTATGATTGGTTTACATATTATCACACAATAAAGATACTAATCTTGAGTACACTATATGAATAAAGTAGAAAAAATAACCTTTCTTTCATATCATGCTCATATTCAAGTCGCGCATATACCAATAACATTGTTATGTTAGCAATATCTGTGCACTCATTTAGTTACAATGTTAAATAACTGGCTAGCGATTTCTTGAGACACCTTGAATGCCGTGTTACTGGAAAGTGGTATTTTAGATACCTAATATGCTGCAGCTTTGCCCAACATTTCCATACAAATATCTTTGACACAGTCTTTCACTGAAGGCTTGGCAGTCGTGTGAGGCTTCCCGTGCTGGGAACTCGAAAATGCTACGATAAAAGAAGCTCATAAGGCAGTAATATTTTAAGTGATATGTTAAAAATTTGTGTTGTCGACTTTTTAATGCAACAGTCTTCGCTTCATAGAATTTTTTGGTTCCCAGCTTAGTTCTTCATGTTTAATATATAAGAGCTTCTTAAGTTTTAATGATTTTAATGCTCCATTGGTGGGTAGATCACCATAAATAACACACTGTGGGTTTGGCACTTATTGTGAAGTGGAAATATAAAGTTGTACACAAATTTATTTTATTGTAAAACATCACATGTTAAGAGGGTTTTGACGGCATCGTTTCTAAAGGAGAGGCAGAGGTCAATAACCTGTTACTCGAGCCGCTACTGACTACATTTACTGTAAATTCAAGGAATTCAAAGTAAAAATCAACTGAGTTTACAACATAAATAAAATAAATTATTAGATTGCAAAAAACAATTAGCAACAAAAGCTAGCTTTATTTCATGAAAATACAGCTACCTCTACTTTTCACAGCTTGAATAGTAGTAACTGAAAATATGAATAGTTTTGACCCAAATGCGGCAACAGTGTGGAGATAGCCAAAGAGGTTGATTTTCGCTTGATCGACGCCCCAAGGATGAAGGAAGAGAGAAAGAGACGCCATTGACAACCAAAATAAGGCTTCGAAGATTTGGGTGTGCGTCAAGTTGTGCAATAAGAATTTTTCCGCAACGAGAAATATCAACGAATTGGTTGTTCTAAGTACCAAACACGATAAAGTGAGATATAGGGTCTTTGTTGAAATGACAAAGATTCACGAGAACGTTAAAGGGAGTAATAGAGTCAATATTGTCTGTATCGAACGACAAGAGAAACTCATGAAATTATCAACTAAGTTATTGACTTTTGTCTATATTTAATATTCTTTTATCGTCGAAATTAATTAATTGATTAATTGACGATATTAAATTACAAGAGCAATTTTAACCCTAACCTGTTTTCACTGAACACGAACCGTCTGCACGCTTCAAGCGGTCAATCGGTTCCCAAAACAGACTAGAGGCAAAACTGAGCATATAATTTTTGGAAATGTCTTCACAACTGCGTCCTGTCCGCCTCGGGAACTGCTCATCTGTGCTAGCCAATGAAAACGCAGATACCAGCGATATTCTAATGATATCCAAAATGTGGCGTAAAATGCGTTCTTTTACGAATTATATTAAGGAAATGAATCTAACAAATGTTTAAATTCAAATGCGCGAAAACTACACCAACGTTATTGATCCAGTTTATGTGATATAATACGTTTTTGGAAATACCGTATTTGACCATACAAAAATTGTGAAAATATAACAATGATAAAAAAAAGAGATTCCAAAATAAAAATTTAGTCAAAAAATTAAGTTTGATTCATGTAGGTGTAGAAGGTTTACAAATTGTTTCCTATTTATATATGTAGTATCGCAGAATCATTGCAGCTTTTGTGGGCTGCAAAAAACGGACTTCAATCATTCTCCTGCTAGAGGGAGATAATTTCCAAAAAGTGGTCAAATTCAGATTTTCCGTCCACGCACCGATGGGACAGCCTGTATATGCTATTTATTTCACTTCATCTATTACTAAATGAGTTTCATGAATTATAATCACAGAGCATTGTATGGCCTACCGCAAAGCTATCCTGGTTCTGCTGCTTGTATGTCTCTGCAGTCGTCTAAAAACTACTAAAAATTTTAGGTTTGATGCTATATGAACAATATTTTATTAAATAAATGTAGGTTGGTAAATTGACGTGAATTGTTCATTAGCAAACTTGCGACACTTTTATGACGTCATTCTGATACCTTTGACCTAAAAATATGTTTCCAAATAACAAGCTAACTTCGAACCTATAAAGAATTCTTGATACTTGTTTTGTTATTCAACTTCCTCTTTAAGTACTACGCTTTTCTTGACTTGTGTGTAAATAATCATATTACATTTTTGATCAGGAAATGCGGCTCTAGAATTTAAAACTGAAGTAAAATTACTCACGAAATAGAAGTACTCATATACGTTGGAAAAACTAATCGAAATCACACCAGATTTTTCCTACACAAAAATTGTAAAAAGTATACAGTGGTGATGGCAGAGTTGAATTCTGAAATAAAATTAATCCGCTGCTGATGTCTTATATGAAAGACCAAAACACCAAAAAAATATATCAAAAGGAAATCAATTAAAAAAAGGCATTGATTACTAACATGTTATGGAAAGTCCGCCTACATATTAAACTCCATTTAAAGTCTCTTGAACGGATTTACGTTTAATTTAAATATTTTAACTCTTAATTAAATATGATAGTTGAATATTAAAACTGAACTACTGCTTAAAATGTTTTACTATAAATGTATATAGTTTGATAATTTTCCCTAGAATTTTGCTTCCGCGTATTAATGAAGTTTGAGATACTAAAACTGAAACGGTTATCATCATATATGGTCATCCCGCTATATTATATTGCTCCACTAAAGTGTACTAAAGAGCCGTTATGGTTCAATAAATTTATACGGTTTCTCGACACAAAGTGCAAGAAAGGCATCAGTTCATTATTGGCGCTGGTGGCATTCTTGAGAAAATTGTTGATGCAGCTCATTTACTCCAACGGCAGTCTTCGTTATAGCTGTTTTTATTTTCGTCTTTCCTACACTTTAACGTAGATATCCGGAACGTATTATTTCATGAAAAAATTGGCATGTAAAGGAAATACACGTGTCTGACCTTTCGTAACCAGAAAGTGATTATTACAAAACGATTGACCATGTTCGTGCCTGCGTGATTTCGACAGCTGATCAGGATTTTGTAAAACGCGAAAGCTAGAAATCTATTACAAATTATTTCATATATGAAGTTGCTGGAAAAGATCCGCAACTGGAAATGGAAGCTAGTCATGTTTTTGTTAGCATTTGTTTCGTAATAGTTAATTTACAATTTTGAAACTGAAATTTTATGGGAGAACCTTAATACAAACCGATTGATTATTTGCCTAACTCTGTATTATTTAGAAATTAGGCCAACTTTAATAACCATTCGATTAAAAAGCGTTTAACTGACATACACTTCTAGTGATTTACTAACTTCTGACCATTCTTCTACTTATTCTTCTTCGTTAACTCCATTCTATGCAATAGCGCATAAAGGTCTCCCCGATTTATATTCAGTTGTTACGATTTGATCATTAGAATTACAATATTACAATATGGTTGAATGTCCTATAAAATAGATGTACTCATTAACAAAACTTGTTCCTAAAACCTTATAGGTTTTCATCATTTTGATCCCCCTTTCGCTAAATCCGGAATCAAACGATTTACGATGTTTTGGCAATTTAATTCCTGGACTGGCACAATAACACGAATAACAATTTCATTAAGACGAAGAATATATGATATTTATTCAAAGTATCTTCTTTTACTGTAATAAACTTATTGCGATGTTCTAGAAGATTTTGAAAACAGTCGGCGATGGTATATGAAGAAACTTCTTTTAATTAGGTTGTTACATTACAGTATATCTTTCGCGTCATGCAATCGATTCCCTTTGAGAACAGCTTTAACTTTAGAAAAGAGAAAAAGGTGTGCCAAGTCAGTTAAATAAGGTGGGCGATTGATCTCAGTTACTTCGTATTTCATGAGAAATGATCTCACAAACCGTTCAGTGTGGAGGTGCAATAACCAATTACCCTTTTCTCGAAATTGCGGTCTCACTTCAGAAATGCGCTGCAATAATCTCTTCATCACCTCAATGCAGAATGAACTATTTAGTGTTTGTTTTTCATGCACAAATGCTATATGGATCACACCCTGTATATCGAAAAAAGGCAATGGCCTGCTTTTTGCAGACGATATTGTTTTGGATTTTAGTGATAATTATCCAATCCACTGCATGCTGTGTCGTTTCGCCTCAGTAACATCCAGAACTCACCACCAGTGATAGTGCAGCAGAAAATCTGCACTATCGCCACAAGTTTAACGAGGTCTGTACTCTGTTCTTGCTCATACGTAAGACTGCGCGGGATGATCTTGCACAGATCTTCCTCTTTGGTACATTTTCATGTAAACTTAGGCGAATCGTGTTCATATTGATCTTCAACTCATCTACTATTTCTGGATCTTTTGCCATAATTTGACCAACTTTCGCGACAGAATCCGCATTTTGACAACTTAATGGACTCCTGGTTTGAAACGATTAACCATTAAAACAAACTCGCACTACTTAAGGTGTTATCACCATACGCTGCCGTTTCCAATATTTCGTAAGTTTCTGTTGAAGTTTTCCCTACTGTTAAAATTAATATCGAAGGAAACGTCTTCGCCGGATTAATAATAAAACACAGTTTTGGAGAAGTTATGCGGCCATTTAATAAAATTCTTTCAGTTTTAATAAGTTAGAACATCAGGAAAAATTCCAATATTAAAACATGAGTACGCTTACGTTTCGCTCAAAATTTTTAGCTTCTTCAGAGACTGGAATATTACAAAAAATGAGATCAATAAATTAACGAGCGTATTTAACTTACCAAAAATAGCATTTGAAGTTGAACATATTAAAAATTATTAAACCAAAGCATGGTAATTAGTGTCAATAAATAAGCCATAACAACAAACTAACCATGCTTGTTTGAAATTCACTATAGAAAATGAAGACAATAATAATTCTATTAACTTTCTTGATCTAACACTAATTAGACAAACTAAGGGTTCCATTAAAACTAACTGGTATAGGAAAAATATTAAAACCAATAGATATTTAAATTTTAATTCAGTAACTTGTTTAAAATATAAAAGAAGTGTAATAAACAGCCTAATAGACCGTGCAATTAAACTATCTTTAAAAGAATTCCATAAACAAAATTTAGAAAAAAATCCCCAACATCCTATTACTTAATAATTATCCTTTAAATTTTATAAAAAAAACAGATTAAATATAGAATATACCAAATCAAAAATAATAATAAGGTAAACAATTCTGTCAATTTGCAACCTAATTGTTTAGGAAAAGAATTCAATTTTAATGTTAATGATGATAATGCAATTTTTATAACTTTGCCTTACGTACCATCAATGTCCGAACAAATACAGAAAGAACTT
>JABXWE010006819.1:0-58428 GCA_014611495.1 Limonius californicus
GCGCATTTACAGATTTTTCCCCGCTAGAAAAATCTCGCCGACCTCAGCCAGGTTTGAACCCGCGTCCCTCGGATCTAAAGGCAAACGCGCTAACCACTAGACCACCGAGGCCGGCTAATACAGATCTTAAGAAGACAGGAAAGATTACTCAAATATACAAACTCGACTTGGCACTAATACGGTTAAACAATTGCAACTGGATTCGATTGTTTGTTGTTTTTTAACATCAAACAATACCGCTTGCTCTAATTATCAACAATAGACGACCATTAGCCGCCAAATACAAGCATATATGTGCTTTATATTACAATGTCCCTATTCATATTTGAGTAGTTTATATGCAGCAGCACTCTGGATGTTAAGTAAAAAAGTAAGAGGAAGAACTACGAAGCCTAGAGAGGACCGAGCTACACTAGCAGTAAAAACAGAAGAAAAGGGAAATAGCAAATGATGAATTTGGAAAGCGAACGAGTGATAGAACCAGAACATACATTCCATTTTATAAAGGCACAAAGGCTAAAATGATTAGGACACAGTTTTGGAAGCAAGGGCTACAAAATGTCAGAAAGAACCACAAATTGGAAACCACCAGATTTTATGTGGACAACTGCTTTACCAATTGACCCAATACGGGAACGTTGAACAGATTTATGGTAGAAGCAGCGCGAATCATGTCTGAGGCAAGCTTTGACCTCAGAGGGTGGGAGCTCAGTGAAATTGCTGTACCGGACTGCGATGCAGTCTCCTTAAACCGACGTTACCTGCAAAACTTGCGAAATGATCTACGGACAAGATTCTGCATAGAATATTTAGGACAATTGTGTCAGCATTACAAGTATAAAGAGGAGAACATTATCTCGGTTGATGACGTTGTTTTGGTCGGGAATGACAATTTGAAACGCACTGATTGGCCACTGGCTCGGGTAGTGGAACTTTTACCAGGACGAGATGGTAAAACGCGGTTAGCGCGGGTAGAGACGGAAACCAGTCAACTGTTACTGCCGATCCAGAGACTTTATCCTCTCGAGAAGACTGCGCCAGTTACGTTGGAGGAGGAGGTGTTGAGTCTGGTAGAAGATTCATTTGTCGACGAAATGACCGCTCTCATAGCCGATATATCTGGGGGTCCCGATCGAGAAGAAAGTGAAGTGAAGTGCGAAAAGGTGAATAGCGATCGCGTGTCTCTATATGGTCGGAAAATTAAAGTGCCTCAGGGATTTGCTTATATACAGGGTGACCACGAGGAGCATTTACATTTTTGATGGGACTGTACTAAGCGAGTGGGAGTCGTAGAGGGGTGGGGTAGTCGTCATTCTCCTCAAGGGATGGACATTTCAGTATTTCATGAGCAATGGAACAGTGGACAGTCGAACAGCGAGTTTTTACGTACGACGCGTATGTTAGAAACGGTGGCTCTGTGGCAGCGGCTCAACGAGCGTTTCGCCGTCATATCAATGTCGGCCGGCATGGAGCCGTCCCTAGTCGACCAACCGTTATGAAATGGGTTGAAAAATTGCGAACCACCGGCAACATAATGAGAAAAAAATCCCCAGGTCTTCCACGAAGCGTGCGATCAGAAGAAAATGTCGAGCGAGTGAGAGCGGCGGTGATTACCAGTCCCCGAAGTTTGGCTCGTCGCCACGTAGTTGCATTATGTATGGGACGTGAAGCGGTAAGAAAAATTTTGAAATCCACCTCCAGTTTCATCCGTACCTATAAGATTGTGTGCGTGCAGGAGTTGCAAGAAGCCGATTATGCCCAACGGGAGGATTTTGCAGAACAAATGCAAGTTCTTCTTCATGATGAAACCGATGCAGTGATTTTCATGAGTGACGAGGCTCACTTTCACCTGAACGGGTTTGTTAGTCAGCAAAATTGCAGGTACTGGGCAGGGGAAAATTCGAGGCAGCTTCATCAAAGCCCTCTTCATTCACCTCGTGTGACAGTGTGGTGTGCGATTTCGAGAAAGCATGTTATAGGCCCCTTCTTTTTCGAAGAGGGTGGGGTAGTGGTCACAGTCAACTCAAATCGGTACACGGGAACGATCACAACCTTTTTTCTTCCACAACTGCAAAGACTGAACTTGCAAGAAGACATATGGTTTCAGCAAGACGGGGCTACTGCCCACACTGCCAGAGTCTCAATGAACCTGTTGCGGAACTTGTTTCCAGGTCGAGTGATTTCCAGGTTTGGAGATGTGCCCTGGCCTCCTCGATCCCCAGACCTTAACATGTGCGATTTTTTTTGTGGGGATATCTGAAGAATAGAGTTTATCCTGACAAGCCCCGTAATTTGGATGACTTGAAGGCGGCTATTCGTAGAGAGATGGAACTGATCGGTGAGGAGATCCTGGGACGAGTGTGGTGCAGTTTTCAGGATAGAATAGAAAACTGCATCAGGGAAGACGGACGTCATCTTCAAAACTTAATCTTCGCTACATAAATAAATGGCATATCGTTACAAACATGTTAGATGAGTCAAATAATTTTTTTTTCGAAAACTTGAGGTTGTTTTGCTTATTTGAAAATGTAAATGCTCTTCGTGGTCACCCTGTATAAGGAATGTAATTGGTAGGTATCAAGCCTCGTTGCTTACGGAAAATGTTTAGTTTAAAGTTTCTCAGGTGGGAGAATGTTGGAGACGCTTGATGCCTACTAACGAAAAATGATTTTGTTCTGCCGTTGCCCTTGGAATTTTGACGTTGTTTAATTTTCCTAGAATTGTTGTGGTTTTTTTAACTGTCTTAGTGCACCCTATTTGTATTATCTTGTGTTTTTGAAACATTTTAAATTAACAAATATAGTGTGGAAAGAATCTGCGTTGTGTTATTCGAAGGGTAGTTGGAGCAAGGGACACAACGCTGGAGCATTGCTTCATTAACGGTTGCTGCTGCTTTACAAATACAAAGTACTAGCTCTTCTTCATTTTCAATTGGCGTCACATACACCATGTTTTTCAAATGGCCCCACAAGAAATCTAGTGGTGTTAGATCTGGGCTTCTTGGAGGCTAAACCACTGTACTTCCACGGCCGATCCATTTTCTCAATCAATAAAGGGATATCTTCTAACAATGTTGGGAGTTCGTAGTTTAGAAAATTCAAGTAGTAATTGTTAGCATTCAATCGCTGAGGTAGTACAAAAGGACCTACCAATTTGTTATCTACGGTTCCTGCCCATACATTGACCGAAAACCTAACTTGATAATTCCCTTCATGTAAAAGTGGCTTCATCTGTCCATAAAATATTATTTATAAGTCTTGAGTTTCTTCTATGTTGTTGTAACAACCAGTTGCAAAAGGTAACGTGTTTTACATAATCTTCCTCTAATAAATGTTGCACCCTAACATTATGGTAAGGATAAAGGTCATCATCCTTATGATCTTGTGAATAGCACACTAATACTTGGTTCTTCAATAACCAGATCAAGAACCTCCTCTTCTAAGTTATTGTCTCGAACAGTTCTTGGTCGATCTCTATCCCAATTTTGAACAGGAAGGATATATCCAGTTTCTCGAAATCTGTGATTTGCAGCTCGAATTACTACGTGGCTTGGATGTCTTCTATTAGGAAAACGCTGAGCGTAAACCCTAGCAGCCTTATTGCAGTTTCCCTCACATTCCGCAAGAATCCAAATCATATCTACGTACTCGTTTATAGCATACGCCATAATGATGGTCAAGACACGTGAACTTAATAACTCGAATTAAAGGCGAATTTAATGCAGAATTCGTAATGTCAATTCAAAATTGATTTACTTGACACACGTGTCAAAACGCAAACAACAGATTTTCGAAATTTTTATCGCAGTACCCATGGCACCTGCATTGTTGTCAAATTGTACTGTAGTGCACGCGTGCTATATTTAACAAATTGTCTTGTGTGGGTTGGTTATGTTTTGTTTTTACCAAAAGTATGATTTTTAACAGAACTTCCAAACGGAGATCAAAATTGCTAATTCAATGTTAATTAGCGGTTTCGAATTAATTTAATTTCCTCATTAAGCAAATACATGTTTTACTTAATTTCTTCTAACCATTTGGCTAAAATTCTGCACTAAAGGTATGAACTTTAACTAGAAAAACAAGAAAACTAAGCTGCAGAGCCAATTTCTTCTTGCAGTTTTGTCTTAAGAATTCTTAAAGGAAAAAGTTTACCTGAAGCTTTTAAGGAAATTTAGGGACACCCTGTATATAATAGGGTATTTTCAATGTGTTGGTTTATTAAGAGGTTTACGTAAAACTAAAGGTACATTGAAACAAAATAAAACATAATTCTGTGAGCACATCTTATCACTTTTCAATCATAAAATACGCCTGCTTAAGCATTGTTTCAAAACTTTTCGTGATTAAATAGTGAAGTGTGACAAATTCAAAGTAAAACGGAGTTTTACGACTTTCTTAACAATGCTGAATAGTAATTACAAAAGAATTAATAAACCATTTTCTGCCCACATCCTATTAAAATATTTCGTTGTTGGTAAAGCATATAAGGTCTTTGTTGGCAAGACAACTTGTATGGATTTTTTGTGAATTTATCATCAATTATAATGTTGTTTTGTCAAAGTAAACTAATTACTGTAATTCAGGCTGACCAAATGACATTTATATGAAGAATTCTTTGAAGTAGATTCTTCAAGAAATTGGATCTTTAATTCAGATAGTTTTGATAAAATATGTACTTAAACATGGGGGAATGATGTGATTATTAATCTTGAATGTTAATTTCATTGATCGGTCGGTATCACCACCAATGTAATAATTATAATATTGAGGTGAAAATTGTTTCAAAGTGCTTTTGACAATAATAATGTTCTTTGATCGGTGGATTTGAGAGAATTTTGAAATTTTTTATATAGTTTTCTGTAAAAAGAAATTCAAAGTTTAAATTGGTGTTCTTAGCAATAGTCCTGGGTACCTCTCATGGTGACACAATATCTTTTAAAATAATAACACTGAGTAGCATTTGGTAAAAAAAAAGTAAAGCAGGGTACAGTATAATTTGCAAGCTGTACGTTGATAATCTTGAATAGAATGCGGGGTCAGAGTTTTGTTTAGTTTATTTCATTGATATACCCAAGTATAACCCCCGCTACTGATCTTTGTGTTTTTTTTTGTATTCATTACTTAATTATTATGCCAATAGCTACATCTAAAAACAATAAGCTAATTTTAAGGTAATAGATGAGGTATCATCCTGCACATATGTTATATGCCACCCCATGCCTACATCACTGCTTTTTTTCCATACACAGAGGTATAAACATGTCTAAGCGCACATTTTAAAAATATTTTGATGCTCTGTATAAAACTGCCAAAGTAACTCTGTATTTTTTAAATGCAATACCCTGTATATTTTTACATTTTTTCAACTCCTAATCAAAAATAACAGAAAGTTATGGAGGTTTTTTTGCTGTAGTCTCTTGTAATGAATCAGTTCTAAAATGTAAATTTTATTAGACCTTCTCGTCTTCAAAGCAATATAGTCACTTCAAAAAACAATTCAAGATAATATACACGGTAATCACAACCCACAAAATGCATTATTATCCGGTTCGTTATTCTTAATTTAAAGAATTATCTTGTCATTACTAAATGTTCCTCAATAATGCATTGTCTAATTTATGTGCTATTATTTGATCGTCCTGTGTATAGGGTAGTTGAGTTTTCATTTTACAATACCCTACAATAATTTTATTTAAAATGATTTTCCATTTTCTTAGTTTTTGTGTTCTAGCTAACCCTTCAGTTATAATTCCTACTAGAAAAACAAAGAAAAAATGAACTACAACGTTTTTTTAGAACACTATTTTATGTAATAGATTTGAAGCTTACGATTTGCCGAATACAATATCTTTATATTTACTTTGAAAATAACATCAAAATGGTAAAAAAATATACAGTTCAGTAAGGCATGAAATGGTTTATCCATTTTTTTTGTATGTTTTAAAACCGTGTATTTTTTCCAACAGGGCTAACTAGACTATGGATTATCTAACGTGACCTTATCTTTAAAGGTAAAATATCGTTGTATTCGGAACTAGTAAGCTGTCAACCTATTGTAAAAAAAAAGCCCAGACTGAAGGTATTTAAGACAGCACGAATTATTTATATATAGCTCCTTCTTTTTAGTGCAAGATATAAAACCAACCACCCTGTATTCCCAATTTGTAATATAAAACTCGGTTAAAAGATTAAACTTTTGAAATTCGTAAATATCTACACACAAAAGAAATGGTTTTATATTTTAGCAAACGCAAATAGCGGATGTCAAAGTATCCGAATTGGTGCACTTTAAAGAAAATATTTACTGTATAATCAAAAATTAACCACCCTATATTTATAACTTACGACACAAATTGAATGAAATAAACTTTTAGAATTCAATTTCATAGTTAACCCACACAGGAAATGGTTTTTATATTTGAGGAAAAGCAGATAGTAGATGGTTAAAATTATCTTCAGGAAACTGTGAACGTTATCACTGCGGAATATTTTTCCTTATAAGTTAATAAAAACTACAAAGCCTAATATTAACAAAGAGGTTAAAGAGTACAAACTGATTACCCTGAGGTAAACTTCCATGCTGCTTTTGATGAGCTAGGAGGCTTTCAACGGAGATAACTTGACCAGCTGCATTTGTTAACACCTTGGCAACCAATGGGGTTTGAGTTGACGTCATTATAGGCTTATTAGTAACAGTATCTAGTAACACAATATATCTATTAACAAAATAAAATTAAAAAAAATTTTAAACTTTACCTGATACTGAAACCTTGGCTTGTCCCAAAAGTGAAGTTGCAGGCTGTACTTGTTTCTGAATTTGAGTATTTCCTGCCTTTTGTTTTGAAATTGCCCTATATTGAGAACTAACCACTGTTTGTTGTAAAGGTAGAACTTTCTGTTTTAATGACTGCAGTATTTGTTGCTGCTGGGCAGGTGTTAGTCTTGGTTGTGTTATTTTATTTTGAGTACCACTATGAATAACTTGTTCTTGAACTATCGGCTGTTGCGATATAGCACTGCTAATTACAGACGAATCCTTGACTTGTGTTGAACTTGTGTGAGTTAGGGCAAGAGTAACACTGGTTGTAATACTTTGCGAACTGGGAATATGAGTAACTGATTGTAAAGAAGAGGCGTTTCTCAAAAGTGTGACGTTTTTTATGTTTTGCAACTGTGGTGCGACAGACTGAAGTATTTGTTGTTGCAAGGTAACAGGAATCTTTGCTTTTTGTTCAATTGCCTTTTGGTCAGTTGCAGTCACATTCTGTTTTTGCAACAGCAACTGCTTCTGCTGGGCTATTGTTTGAAGTAACTGCTGCGAAACAGGTTGTGGTGAACCTTGTTTGTTTGGAGCAAGCTTTTGCTCAATCTGCTTCAAAAGTTGTGCATTTGATGTTGGAATTATGAGGGACTTCCCTTGGTTGGATGAAATTACTTTAACTAAATTTTTGTTAGTCTGTGGATGTTTACTTCCAGGACTAGGAGTTTGAGAACTTGTAAGCAAACTTTCTCCAGCTTGCTTCTCCTGGATTGTCAGAGGTGGGAGTTGCTTTTGAAGGTGTTTTGTGGGGGACTTCCTTAAATTAGCTACTTGTTGAGATTGTGATGCATGAATTAAGCTATCTTTTCGTTGTCTGTTTTGTATAACTGGTTGTTCAAGTGATGTTGGAGTTGGTTTGCAGGGTATGCCTGTTTGTTTTGAAGTGCTTGGACTTGCTGTTCTAATATCCAAATTAGTTGAAATAGGTTGTTCCATAGTTTGTACACCGGTAGGCGTCTTTTGTTCAGGCTTAGATTTTTCCAATTGAGTTTGACTGGCATCAATGCTACTTTTTGTGTTCTTAGTAGGCTTATCAGATTTTGCCTTTGATTTCCCAAGCTGTTTGTTTTTAGACATTGGTTTTTTAAGATTCCTGCTCATCCCTTGATACTGTTGGTGTATTCTTTCGAAATCCTCCTCCGACCTATTTCTGTGCAAATAAATCCACACCTTGCGTTTCGGTTCATATTTAACACAGGGATCAAACTGTGTATGCATCCTATCTAAAGCACCACTTACAACTGATTGTAAAACATTATCAGGTACATTTATAGAGAGATACTGAGAAGATTTGAGTAGTTCACATATATCTGCTCGAGTTCCTTCCCCATTGGGCAAACGTGCCGTGGCATCTCGCACTAGTGTTAAAATAGTAACAAAATTTGGCCTATCTGCATTCAGTACACTGTGTCCCCGGGCTTTTGTAGAGCCCAAGTTTTGATTATTATAAATACCTTTGACTGGTCCCACAACACTTTCATACCCATTACACCTGTAAGTAAAAGCTTTATGTGGACTGTTGTACCTCCTACGCTCCTGTTCTTGAAATGATTTTATTTCTTCTGTGTTGGCTTTGCGTATACTCCATGTAGTCGGGCAGCGAGGAGGTGGAGGAGTTTGGGACCTATCACTTACTTCTACATCTTCTTCTTTCTCCTTTATAGGGTGTGTTGGCTTCATTTGACTGCGATGTTCTAGCCAATACTGACACAATGGGGAGAGCAAACTGTCTGAATCCCTTCCTGCCCCTATCCATTGGTACATATCGATTTTTGTTTTGTATTCTATGTATGGGACGAAATCGTCGGGTTGTTCAGAGCAGTTTCCACTGAGAAAGTTTATTGCTAGTGGTAATAATGACACCCAGTTGTCTGTTAAACTGTACCAATCGTTTAAGGGGCTAATTGGGTTCTCCTGCCAGGATTTTAAGCGTTCTTCTAAGATTTTCATGCTCATTCGGTGCTCATTGGTCGAGCAAATAATATCACGCATTAGTGATAAGAAATTGGCATGTGTTTCTTGCATTAGTTCCGGTTTATTGTTAAATTCTAATATGTCAATGTTTGAATCATCCAAATCTATGGGCAAATTCATCATGTCTATTCCGTCCAAGTCGGATAAAGTCGCAGGAGTAATTTTGCCATATTGAGAGACACAATTTAACGGTTTGGGTGGAGATTGAGAAGTATCATCTATGCAAGGCTTACTTTCTAAGCTGTTTGTACTTGGGGTGAAATCTAAAGGTTCTGTCTTGATTTCTTTTTTAATTGCTTTATTGGCTAATGGTCTAATGTGGGGCTTTTTGGATTTTGTTTTGCTTTTTGCTGTACTCAATGAATCGAAGAACGAATCTGAATCAGAATCCAGCTCTGAGTTGGAACTGTGACCGAAAAATGGGTTTGATTTCAGTTCTGGTGAGTGGGGTATGGAAGGTGGACGCTCCTTTTTGATTTTCTTCTTGTGAGGGGTTGGCTTAACGTCTAAGTGATGCTTTAGTGAGTTTACGGGCGCACTTGTAGAACTGTTCAATTTTTTAAAGCTTGCTAAATCTGTTCTGCCGATAATATCCCCAATTGTAACACCATTTGTGTTATATTCAGGTTCAATGGCATCCTCCACACGCTTCCTTTTATGAAGCAAAAGTGAATTCTTGTATGAATCCTCAGATATAAAAAATGGATTACAATTTGGTGTTATAAGTCTCTCTAAATCTAAAAAGTTTGACTTTGTTGCGAAAGTGGAAACAACTCTTTCACTATTTAAGGCAGAATTTTTTATAGCATTTAAATGACGCTTCTGTTTCCTTGACAATGGGGTTGGGGGTCCTTCGGGATAGTTCTCATCTGATGAAAACCCATTTTCTTCCACTTTCTCGCGCACTGCTGCCAGTTCTTGAAAATACCGCCGTTTTGTACGAAAGGAAATAGGATTTATATATGAAGGAGTACTGGGATTTAGCCTTTCCATCTTGGGCTCAACTCCGGGGGGTAAATTCCTAACTAAACTAAGTAACTTGTTCCTCGACTCGTTGATTTCCGCTTTTAAACGCTCACGGTGTAACTTGTGCCTAAACTTAGCTTCTTTCCTTTCAGCTTTTTTAATTAAAAGCCTCATTTTGGCTATGTCTGGCCTGTAATGGCCAGCCTTTAAGTGTTCATGGAATTGCTGTAGTGGACTAGCAAACCTAAATACTTCACTGTTAAAGAATTTGCACAAAGTGACGTTTTTTTCATGCTCGTCGTGTTCTGGAAACGTGGGCAGGAAACTTTTTAAATGTTGCTTGTGCACTTCGGATAGGGAATTCCAGGTGTGGGCTGAGAAGAATTCCTCGAAGACATCTTTCCTTTCGCATAACCCTTGAGGTAGTTGCAGGCGAACACCAGACACCTGTGCGGTTTCGAGTTTCTCATCGTCATCAGATGAATCTGTCGTGCACTCGGTGGATGACTGGTCCTCTGATGAGCTGTCGGTGTCCATAATTGAACCTGTGGAAGGTACAAATCTTTAAAATTATAAAATAGTGGGGAGTAAGGGCATGACCTCTATTGTCAGGTAGTTTTTTTAATAATCTTGTTATTGTGAGGCTAACTGAGGCCTTCTAAGTTTGATTTAGAGTTAAAAGTGCGTTAAAACTATTGAAGGTCACCTTAAAAGTAGGTGCTGGGTTTACAGTTATGGTTGGGAATTCGCCTGTCATAGGTTTATTCTAGCATATAATCATTTTGGATATTAGCCGGGAATTTATCGTCCTATCAATAAACAATCATGTATGACTTGCTACAGGCGGGGGAGGGGACGTGTCCATATTATTTTGGTCTAATTGTAACAGACCTGTCCTACGGGTGCTAAGTGTTATCCAGAAATTTCCCGGCCACACACACTACAAACAGGTTACGCTCAGGCACGCCTGCATTGCGGATATACCAGAACAACGAATACAGACAGGCTGCTTTGGTAGTGGTGGGCCGTGAAACCATTTTGAGAATAGCCATCAATACTCTTGGTGGGACAACTCGCTCCCCATTTAGCATACTTAGAACCGTCCTAGAGAGTAGCCCTGTTGGATACAAAAAAACTGGTCCTAGATAAGGGAAAATCCCGCAAATCCCTCCCGAATTATCCCAATTACCTCCAAATAAACCTGAAATAAAGCTCGGGAAATTTGAATATTTTCTAGTAATTTCTTCAAATTAGGTTGGCAGCACTCGTGGTAGCGCCTGCGCAGGATCATTTGCGTCGTCACCAAAATGGCGCTCAATCACCTTAACCTCACTGTTAAAATACATCCAGTGGTTTTGTTTCAAATCGTAGACGCATACGAGCGTAGAAATGCGGATTCGCATCGCGTTATTGGAACCTTACTGGGTAAGTAACCTTGCACGTAAACCATTTGTTTCTCGCAACAATCTTTGCTTCCATGTGTTACTTAACCTATAAACTTGCAGGCAGTTCCGATAAAGGTATCGTAGAAGTTACAAACTGCTTCTGTGTACCCCACAAGGAGTATGCAGACCAAGTGGAGGCCGAATTGAGTTATGCCATGGATGTTTATGACCTGAATCGGCGAGTAAACTCCTCAGAAAACATTGTTGGTTGGTGGGCCACCGGGAACGATGTCACAAATCACAGCTCAGTTATTCACGAGTATTATTCTCGTGAATGCAACAATCCTGTGCACGTTACCTTGGACACAAGTTTGCAAGGTGCTCGGATGGGCTTGAAGGCATATGTTTGTGTGTCGTTAGGGGTTCCTAGCGGTAAACAAGGTTGTATGTTCACGCCGATACCGGTAGAAATTAATTGTTACGATCCTGAGGTTTATGGTCTGCAATTGTGTTCAAAAACCATGGCTACAGGGCCTGCTAGGCCCAGAAATGTACAACCTATGCTTGATTTGGCACAGGTTTCTGAAGCAGGGTCTAAAATGAGTGTGTTATTAGAGCAGGTGTTGGCTTATGTTGAGGATGTTTTAGCAAACCGTGTGCCTGCGGATAATGCCGTTGGTCGTTCGCTGTTGGATTTGGTTAATTCTGTACCTCATATGAGTAACGAACAGTTTTCAGAAATGTTTAATAGTAATGTTAAAGATCTACTTATGGTTGTTACATTATCTCAGCTCCTTAAAACGCAATTGCAATTGAATGAGAAATTAACTTTGTTGACTTCCGTGTAATATACTGGTTATTAAGGTTTAATTTATAAACAGAATACAGTCTTTTTCACCACCTAGTATTATAATACGCAGCAAGGTCATACTTTCTTTATAATTAGGTCAAAAATTGCAAACAATTTTATTCTTTCAGTGTACTTTTCTCGTATTAATAAATACTTTTATTGGAGTGTTGTTTATTCTGTAGTTTTATGTTTGAAGTATTAAAATCGATTATCAATGGCATGCTGTACAGGAGAAACAAAAATGTATAGATTTGAATGTTGCGGTAGGATTCATTACTTGAGGGTGTAGAAACATTTGCAGATACATTTGGTAAATACAAGCTCCATGCATAAAATTTGTTCTAGATAAGGATGTTTAATACTATGTAGATCTAGTTTCTGCACAGTTCATATATTTATCACCTTTTGTCATTATTGTAGTGTATAGATTCTTAAATGTGCCCCTTAACATGACATAACTAGAAATTCAAAGAGTCTTTACAGGGAATCGCTAGTTTATCACATTTTGAAATAACTTTATGCACTATACAATTTAAAACAAGCGGAAGTCCATTAAATGGCTATGGTCAACATCATCAAGTAGTAAACACAGAAGAAATCTATTTTATAAATAAATGCTCTGTCCTGAATCAAAATAAGTTATTATCTGTAGGCCATTCTTCTTCTCAGCTTCTCAGGGTCTACTACTGGACATAAGCCTCCTCCATTTATGGAGGGATGTTGGCATTTACAAGGCCGCGCTTGCTATTGCGTGTTGGCCAGGGGAGGACGTAGGTATGGATTTGATGTGCGTTTTTGTAGGATCTAGGGATTTTGGACGTGTAGAATCCCTCGGTGATTTGGAGGTGAAGGAGAAAACACGGCTCACGTGGGCAGGATCGCTTCCCTGAAGTAGGCCTATCTCCGCCGGGATCGCGGAGTGTGTCTACCCGCTACCATGTAGGCCATTGCTGCTAAATTAATTTGCCTGTTGATGAGATTTTGCTTAATGATACTGTCTGCATCTAAGTGATTTTTAAATCCTTAAAAATAGATTAACAAACATCAGAATTTGCTGTTTAAATAAGAATTATTGATGTAAATCTTATAGTTACTGCACAGTGTAAAATACGAAACGAATGTTTGAATCAACAGCTTAACCTTTATTACTATATGTTTGGTTTTACCAAAGAGCAGTATATTGTATAAATATAGTGCTCTTTGGTTTTACTTTAATTTAGCTCTGTGTTATCTAGCACATTTCAAGATTCTGCTTTGTATAGTGGGTATGTATATAGTTTTGTAGAGGTACATCTTTGGTTTAACACAATTTGTGATGAATAAAGTATTATTTTAGGTAAAATCGACTTAATAATTGTTGTAAATAAATGAATATCTAAATGCTCCTAATCATATAACAAAAAGTTCATTCCATATAAAATGGAGAATTTTTCAATAGAGGCTAAGCTTCAAATGTGTATGTTTATGGAGAAGATATTGTAAGAAGTATGTAATTAATCACTAAAGGGCTACTAAAATGTCTAAAAATTAGCTAAAATAAGCATTTCCCTTCGATATTGCTGACATATTGATTTGCAATGTTTCTAACACGCTATTTTTTGAATTTGTGCAATATCTATTCACTGTTACAATAAAATTATAACTTGTAATAAAAAGTTTCCAAACTAGTGCAAGGAGAGTGGAAAACCAACCTACCTTAATGATGTACAGTCGATTCTGGTTAACTGGGCTACCGGTTAATTGGGGCAGCCTCTTATTTGGGCCAAATCTTAAAAACGGAAACCAAATAATGGAAATAACAGCAATTTACATCGCTTATTTGGGACACTAGTGCCTTTAATCGAACCAGGAAATTACAGATTCTAACATGCATTAGAATTGCAAAATTTGATAATAATAAGAAAGTAAATTTACAGACAGTTCAATGTGTTTTTAAGTAAATTTTGTGGATAACGCACTTGAAAAGTGTTTTTAAAATTTTGATTATAAGATCTCGCATACGTTTGCTATCGTCGCGGCGCCGGTGATTCTCAGGCTGATCGCCGGGGATTCACCCGTAGACATCCTGTGGTGGAGTTAACGTACATTCGCTAATGCGACTTATGTGTAGACTCCTTTTATTTCAATTTTATTAAAAAAAATAATAACCGTTGTGAAAATGCCAAGATATGACGACATTTTCAGGTCAAATTGCTTTGCTGGATAAAATTTAAAGCTAACCACTTAACACAAGTCATCGTTGGGTCGTTGAGTTAACTGTTGTGTTTTGGAATTTCTATATTTTTGTTCTATAATATATTTTTTATTATACATACTATTTTATTATACATACATAAATATATGTATGTACTAGATATTATTTATCGTGTGCATATTATTTTTCTGTAATTTACATTTTTGTTCAAGAATTTATAAAGGTGTAAGGAAAATACTCATTTATTAATTTTGTGTGGAACTTATACGCATATTTGAACCCACTACTTAATTGGACCAAAATGTAAGTCCAACGTGTCCCGATTAAGCGGAATCGACTCTATTTAGAATTAAAAGTTAGTGTAATGTTTGCTGCACATTGTTACAAATAGGTACAACTTCACTGTCAACTAATTTACTTAAACTCCGAACACTGCCATTTAATTTACTTTGCGTCAGAATATTATACAGTATGATCAAAAACATTTACGATAAGGGTTAGTTGTGAAAATAAAAAGCGTGTCGCTATTTAAAGACAGTTTATAACATTTTGTACATTTATTTAATAGTTATTAAAGCATATTCCGGTTGCTACAATTATTTAAGACTCTGGAACATATAGTATATCTTTTGAACCCCGAGATTACGCTCTTCTTCTAAGTTTCTTAACGTTTTTGGCACCTGGTATAAGTCGGTGTAGGTCGATTGGAAGGTGGACCAACACAGCAAGCTGTTGTCCAAGTGTTTGGGGTGAGCCAAAGTATAATTTCTCGACTTTGGAGTAGCTTTTTGTAAACTGAAGATATTCCAGGAAGACAGGAAGATCTGCATCTTCTTTTTATTTTCAATAAATACAAGAACCTAAACATAAATAACTATAAATACAAAAAAGAAGTTGCAAAGTAAAACCATTAATGCGAGGTATGTGCCTGTTTTTCAGAAACTAGCTTTTCAAACTGTTTTTTTATTTTCTCATTCATTCATACTACCGTCCCCCACCCCCTGGAAACCGCTTTCGCATTACTTCAGGGGGGTGCGGGCGTCCTTTCACACTAAACATTCATGCAACATGTACCCTAAACTTAACTAAGCGAAATGCGGTCGCCCCAGTCGGGATTCGAAACCTCGACAGATCGGACCGAATTGTAGTGAAGTGCGTATCCGTACTACTCCACCGAGGCCTTTTAGCTTTTCAAACCTGGGCTATGTATTCGATACGCTGTGTATCATACACACACAATAATATCATTTTCAAGTTCGAGGTGATTTCTTACTTTTGTTTTGATGGCGGTTATAGACGTGAAACTTATTTCGCACAAATAATGTAACAAAATAACACTAAACACTATAGCTTTGTCTGCAACCTCGGGGTATTCTTGCATTCTTTCGGATCAAAATTGATCGACGCTCTCAGAAAAGAAGTCTAGTTTCAACATGCCACCACACGATATTTCAATACGTTTTCCTTTCATGCTTGTCACAATTTTAGCATGTTTAACGGAATTTAAATGCCTAAAAACAGATTCAGTATCCATCTGTGATTGTCATAATTGTTTTGAATTTCTTTGTCGATAGTCAATGAGCTGTTGTTTTAAGTTGTGCAAACTGACTTGCATATATGCAAACACATGCTGAGAATTTATCATATTATCATCATTAACTAAGTCTTCCATGAGTTCTTGAATGCACTGGAATGATATGAACTTATTTTTTCCAATTGATGTCGACCAGATATCAAGATTCTTTATGAATCCGTTAATTTTGTCTGTGGCTGTTATTATGTTAATATGGTGGCCTTGCAAACTGCTGTTAAGAGTGTTTAAGTGCTCGAAAATATTAGCCTAAGAAGTCAAAGGGCATTGGAAAATATGTTCTCATTTTCCGGTTTCTTATCTTGCAGGTACATGCTCCGCTTTTAACTGGGACACTCTTTTCAAGACGTTACCCCTCGAAAGACATCTTACTTCCGTGTGATAAAGAAGATTTGCATATAAAAAAGAATCCATGTGTTCACACATTTTTCCAAAAATACGAATCTACAATGCTTTTCGAATTTACCACAATACATTTTAGAAGGTAAAGATTTTGATGCAAGAACTTCTCGATGTAGAAAATAGTGTAACTATGTAGCATTTGGCATTATCTCTTTTAATCCGACAATAAGATCAGATAGATGTTCTGTTATAGCCTTGCCGTCATCGGTGTCTATAGCAACGCATTTTGCCCAGTCAATCTCGTACTTATTAGTAATTTGCATGAAAATGTCGAATAATCATTTTCTGGAGGTACTGACTTCTAATGAAGTACACAATATAATATCTTCTGTAATAACATGTAATACATGTCCAGCATTGTATCTTACAAATGCTATAAATTAGGTACAGTTAGAAGCGATGGGCCTCTAAGGACTGTGAAAGCTTCATAATAAAAAAGTAGAAATATCCATGGATTCGTCCATTTGTAATGGGAAACACGTGCACTTCTTAACTTGTGTTCAAATATCGTCTGCTATGTCACTTATTCTTCTTTAGATAATATTATACAGGAGTATTGTTTTCAGCTTGCCAGTCTGTTTTCCACCAACCATTATTTGCACCTCTTCAACAGCTGCTGCTAAAATCATCAATTCAGTAATTGTATGTGGCTTATTGGTTTTTGCAATGCGAAATACAACTCGATAACTTGATAGTAGTGCGTGTTCGTTGTGGAGGAAGTTTAGTTTTTTTTCAAAGAATTTCATAGGATTTTCTTTTTGTCTGGATGTTTGGTATTTAAATGTCGAAATAGCTTTAATGGCTTCATACTTTCGTTTAACAACACTTCTCGACAAAGTACTGGGATTTCTGGGAAATAATGGACATTAATCGCTGTACAATTTATTTTTCTTTATATTCTTGTCACTACCCGACGCGGAGGGTTCCAATGGCCGTTTTTAAAATTTATCTATCTCTAACAAAACGAGAATAGCTCGTACGTTAAATATTTGTTATCAATTTATTGCACTCAACGCACAGGCAGCAGTACAGCACACAATTTTGAAATGATGACTAATCTCATCAAGGTCCGATGGATTTTCCAGATTATTTCAGTGTCATATAGCACCCTCCCGAATATGGTGGAAATTTCCGGGATCACAGAAAACAAGTAAATAAATTTATTCTTTGAGGCTTTCGTGGTTTCTCGAACTGTCAGTATTACAATTTACTTTCGGCTTAGACCGCGTCGTCATTTGGGAACTACACCTAGCATTATCAGGTAAGGACCGATCTGTAGCTTGTCTGCCTTTACAAGCATTTGCTCTAGAAGTTTGAGCCATATTTGTTCGTAGGCCCTGCCTGCCTAAACAGGGCCATATGCTTATATTAATCAAACCTTGGGGCGGACAAGGATTTGATGTTGATGTATTTTGTTTGCCAGGACAATAATACTTAATCGGCTTATGCCTGTTAGCAGTTTGTGAACCCATACACACTAACGTTTCGCAAGACATTGCAGCTTGTATCTTCAGAGTGAATATAACACTGAACTCAAATCCGGGAAGCGGAGGTATTTAAACCTCTTTGAGCCAGTCGGGGGGTGTACCCCCACCTTCATATTGTGTCCGTTCTCGAACACATTATGGAGTATTTCGTATTCCGAGTTTTCGCCAAATTAAAACACGCGTATTATCTAGTTCAGTGGTTCCCAAACTTTATTATTGGGCGACTCCCATTTGGTCAATATTTTTCTCGCAAACCCGTCTTGTGGTAATCAACTTCATTCAGAATCACCAGCTAAACGGCCAACTAACGCCATCTATTACCAAATAGAATAATTTATTTACTTTCAATATTACAATTTACTTTCGGCTTAGACCGCGTCGTCATTTGGGAACTACACCTAGCATTATCAGGTAAGGACCGACCTGTAGCTTGTCTGCCTTTGCAAGCATTTGCTCTAGAAGTTTGAGCCATATTTGTTCGTAGGCCCTGCCTGCCTATCCATACTACAGTATGGACCAGGATAAATACTAGAAGTCATACAGATTTTTATTTAATTCGGAATGTTTCTCTCACTGCTCCAATGTATCTGGATGAGATTCCGCGATACACTGTTCTTTCGTACGCAGTAGCTGTAGGAGAACAATTCATGTTTATGGATGATAATGCTCGTCCACATCGAGCAAACATCGTGTACAATTGGTTTGATGGAACAGGAAGCGATACAATGGACTGATTAGCAAACTCGCCTGATGGTAGTCCGATCGAGCATGAATGGGATACATTAGGAAGACGTGTTGCTGTACGAAATATATCATCACGTACAATTCTGGATATTCAATATGCTCTCAGAGAGCAATGGGATGCGGTTCCACAAGGGTTCTTTGATAATTTCATAAAATCCATGCCAACAAGATATGAAGCCTTTTTAGCTGTTTTCATAGAGATCGTACGCTTTTATAAACTTCTGTTTTTTTGTAATAATTAATGAATAATAAAGATTAACGATTTCTGCGTTTATTAGTACACATCAACTTTGTAATGCATACCCTATTCGGAGTACACGCAGCATAAAGTCTAGTTTTCGAAATAGCTGTGCGAGAATTACATTAACTGAAATTTGAAATCAAAATTTTAAATAACTAAGGTTAATTTTTAATAAAATGTTTAGGCAGCCAGCAGTAAACAAGAGTATACGATGAAATGTAAATATTTTTGTGTTTAAAATAAGTATATATTATTTTGTTTCGTTTTAATGATATAAAATAAAATCGTATATACCCCTCTTAAATGAAATAGCTTTCAGAAGCTGGTTTATTTTATTTTAATTCTCCTCTTTCTGTAATTTGTATACTTAATGTAAATTAGGCACTTTTATGGAAATCGGGAAAATGTGAATTCTAAAATAATTCAAGACTATAGATGTATAAACTGCATAGATTCAGCACAGTAAGCTTGTTTTTGTCTCAATAGAAGTACATTATCTCATCTCATAATCGTGATCCTCGTTTGTACGTTACTCCTCTAAGGCGACCATAATACGAGGAGTGTCATTAATTCGATCTCTAATGGCAAATGGAGACCGGGACCCAGTAGGTACCGACCACCCAGAGAATTAGAAAAATTTCCGACCCGTAGAGTGATTCGAATCAGGAAGCGTTCGGACTATTACATCCAAAGACTGGCTGTCTTACCACTGAGACACCCCAGCTCCTAGAGAAGTAGGATTATGATGTTCTCAATTTAAAATAAAATGATTTTTTGCGTGTCGGGTTTTATTTTTAAGGCATAATAGCTTAAAATTTAAAAAATTGACAATGTTCTTTCTAGAATAAAGTGGAGAACATAAAATATAGGTACAAGAAGTAATATCTTGTTCTATAATTAAAGATGAAAGCATTTCTTCTTTTTTGTATCCTTTTTATAGATGAACAAAGAATAAATGTAGTAGAAAATAGTTCCTGGAGAAAGTGCTGTGGTATAACAATAATGGACCGAGTGAGAAATGATGTAATTAAACAAACGATGAATGGCTAAATAACACTCTCGGACACAATAGAGAAGAAACAATTGTGTTGGTATGGATATATGCGAAGAATGAAAGAAGATAGGTTACCAAAGACATTTTGACATTGGACATCAAACAGAAAAAGAAAAAGAGGTAGGCCAAGAACATCTTGGACAAATGGAATAAAGAAAGCAATGTAAAGACGAAATATAAATGAAGACCTATGGCAACATAAAGCCGAATTGTTTTTGGGAGGCAACAGACGGCCGAGGGTGCTGTAAAAAAGTCGCTATACAGGGTGTATCAGAAACAGGTACAAATATTTAAACCAGTAATAGATTGGCTCAAGTAGAATTGGTACTATGTATTCATTTTTCAAAAATCATTAAGTTTATTTTTTTGAATTACAGAATAAAATAAAATTTTGTTTGGAACTGCTGGTGAAGTGATGATACACAGAGAATGCATTTAAGCTATTACCTAATTGTAAAGTAAATCCAAAGTGGCAAACACGTAAAAACTTGTCTGGCTTTTGATAACTGAATAGAAATTACTGACCTACCTATAGTATTGGTTTGTGGCAGATGATAAGAAATTTTTTTGCACTTTTATCTAACTCTCCTTTACATAACATGTCTTTGAACTCAAAATTTTATTATTATCCTGCGGTGCTCAAACAATTTTGGGTCAAATTTTCAATTATTATTTTCCCATATCTCCCATTGTCAAAGAAACGTTTTTCTAGTTTTTATATATTGTAATCTACCATCGGATTAAAATTTGTATCTATTTCTGATACACCCTGTATATATATAAATGTAATTTATAGACTGCTCGCTGTAGTTTATTCTCCGACGTTGTAACAGTTGCTTGCATGGTCGTCAGCGAAAAGGATTGTGTTAAGAACTTTGTTTCTTCGTACGGGGATTCCTGTTAATGTCAGGTTTTTCGATTCTTTGGTTATGCTGTCTATATATATATATATACAGTCAAACCTCTCTATAACGAATTCCTAAATCGCACCAAAAAATTCGTTATAGAGAAAATTCGTTATAAGGAATATAGCGAAACACATACATATTTGTCATAAATACATATATCATACATACATAATATACAGAGAGAGTTAAAAGTGTGGAGACACTGATTTGCTGTCGTTAATATTAATTTTATAAGAAAATGTTCAATTCAGAAGTTTTTTATGAAATTTTTATCTATATACACGAAAAATTTTGTTATTCAATTGTTTTTGAGTTATGACTTTAAGCGAAATTTTTTTAAATTGCAACCTATTAATGTTATACTACTATTCGATAGAGAATTTTGTTCTCTTTATAATGGTGTAAAAATGTTTTGGGTTTGCATAACATTTCTTCGAGAAAATGCCGGTTAAAGTTAAAGTATTTACAATTAGTTAACTTCCCGATTCGTAAACGATACAGCCATGATAAACAAAGGCGAGCGAATTTAATAGTTTTATTTTATGAAACATTATTTACAATAATGTTGTCGGTCAAAATCTTATTGTTAGAAAGAAATTAATAACTAAATTGAACAACGACAAAAACATGCAATGATGTTACAAACTACAAAAACATTAACAAAAACAAGTAAAGCATAAATACAAACACTTAATTCTAGTGAATTTAATGTTTAAACTGTCCTCCATTTACAATTTGACAATGACCCAATCGATTTACAAAACCCCGAAGAGAATTTTCTAAGATTTCACGGGGAATTTGTTCCATCGTTCTGGTAATTCGGATTCTTAAATCTTCTATGTTATTGGGCCTATCTTCATAAACTTTGCTTTTTACGTATCCCCAAAGAAAAAAATCTAAAGAGCTTAAATCCGGCGAACGGGCTGGCCACTCAATGTTTCCTCGTCTCCCAATCCATGTGTTTGGAAACACATTCTTCAGATGTTGACGAACATTTGCACCATAATGTGGTGGGGCGCCATCTTGCTAGAACCAGATAGTGTTACTGGGGAGGTGTCCATTGTTTTCATGGGGATAGAGAGTAGCACAAGCAGGTATAATTTGATTTTGTAATAACTGCAAATACAGAGCTGAAGTTAAATTGCCATCGATGAAAAAGGGACCGATAATGTATGGCCCCATAGAATGCCCGCCCAAACATTAACCTTTGGAGGATATTGCGTATGGTGTTCCAAAACCCAATTAGGATTTTCCGATGACCAGTATCTGCAGTTATGTCTGTTTATTTCACCATTAAGGCAAAACGTATGTAGTTTCGTCAGAGAAAACAATATTGTTGACAAAATTTGACATTTCCTCACAAAACTGGAGTCTCCTATCAAAATCATCCTCCATCAACTCATGTACAAGGTGTACCTTACAGGGTTTATACTTTTCACTCTTTAAAATTGAAACGACCGAAAACTGTGAGATATTGAGATTGACCGCTAATTACCTGGTTGGTAAATGGGGATCTGCAGATACAGCCAATAAAACATCCAGTTTTTTATCATCACTTGTCGATGTTCTAGGTCTACCACTCTTTGGTACATTTTTAACGCTACCCGTTTGTTCAAAACGTTGTAAAGTTTTACCAACAACAGATTTAGAAATTGGATTTCTATTTGGATGCGTATCATTAAATAAATTACAAACAGCTTGTAAACTTCTACGTCTATCTCGATAACCCAGGATCATAAGTATTTCAATTCGTTCACGTTCATTTAAACTCGCCATTGCTAATGCCAACAGCAATAAATTGCACAAAATTGAAAAATGTGTCGTGAACAAACAAATTCAGCCTTAGTAATATCGCCTTTGTTAATCGTTTCGCTTTTGTTTATCATGGCTGTATCATTTACGAATCGGAAAGTTAATTAATTGTAAATACTTTAACTTTAACCGGTATTTTCTCGAAGAAGTGTTATACAAACCCAAAAAATTTTTATACTATTATAAAGAGAACAAAATTCTCTATCGAATAGTAGTATAACATTAATAGGTTGTCATTTAAAAAAGTATCGCGTAAAGTCATAACTCAAAAAAACAATTGAATAACATTTTTTGTGTATATCAATATGTAGATAAAAATTTCATAAAAAACTTTTGTATTGAACATTTTCTTATAAAATGAATATTAACGACAGCAAATCGGTGTCTCCATACTTTTAAGTCTCTCTGTATGTACTAAATAAACAAATACATATGCTAGATGGGACAAAATACATACATTTACGTATCGGTAAAAAATTCAGTAATTTTTGTTTGTACATTTCTACATTTCAGAAAAGTTTTCTGTTCGTAATGAACCTCACACTTATTTAGAGCCATGAAAACCGCTTCAGGAATATCTTCCTCGAACTACAATCCTCGGCGAATGGTTTCAAATGCTTTAATCATTTGTTTTTGTAGGTTTCATGCAACTGGTTCATCATTATCTTCATTACAATTAATCTCCTCCTCCTCATTCCCTGGTCTCTTCACACTCTCCAGAATTTCCTCGTCGTTGAGATATTTAGCTATGGCTATTCCTTCGTCTATATTAAGGTAATCTTCTAGTATAATTTCTTCCTGGATATTACCCAGCGACTGAAGCCTTTCCCATGACATTTTCATTTCGTGGAGCGATAAGTTGTCGTCGTCAGAGCAGTAATCAGAAAATGCCTTTTGGAAACAGTTTGCGATGGTAGACTCTTCCACTTCATCAGTCTAAACCTTCGTTAGTTTTGAAATGCAGTCCCTTAGATTGATTGTTGAGGGTGTAGCTGTATTTTCTTCCAAGTGGTTCAGAATTCTCATTATTATTTGGTTCCGGTAGTGAAATTTCAAGTTTTTTATTATGCCTTGGTCCATAGGTTGCAATTTTGATGTGACATGTGGAGGTAGAAAAACAAGCTTGATACTTTTCAATTTGTTAGATACATCTGGGTGTGCAGGGCAGTTATCCACTATCATCACTATTTTTCTGCGTTGTTTGGTCATTTTTTTCCAGATCTAGTAACCATTCTTCAAAGATGTCACTGGTCATCCACGCTTTTTTATTGAAGCGGTAATCGACCTCTAATGATTTTGTGCCTGTGAAACACCGGGGGTTCTTGCTTTTGCCGATGAGTAGTAGCTTACGTTTCTCAGTTCCATCCATATTGGCACTAATCAAAACAGTCACTCTTTGTTTGCTCTGTTTTCCCCCAAAACACTTATCATTTTTAAACGTGAGCGTTTTATTGGGAGTGCTTTGGAAAAATAACCCCAATTCATCTGCGTTGAAAATGTCCTTACGTTTGTAAGTTTTACAAATCACTTCTAACACTTCTTTTCTCCAGTCGATGTAGGTCTCTTCACTCACATCTTCACTTTCCCCATTGATTGCTTTCTCGACTATGTCATGTCTTTTTTAAAATTTATGTAGCCAACCAGAACTTGCTTGAAATTGGGAATGTCCAAGTTCCGCAGCAAATTTTAAAGCTTTTTCTTGAATAAGTGGGCTAGATAATGGCACATGTTTTGCAAGCATTACGTTAAACCACTTTTTTTTCCACTCATTCAAACTACCGTTCCCCCCCCGGAACCGCTTTCGCATTAATTCAGGGGGGTGCGAGCGTCCCTTACATACTAAACATTCATGCAACATGCACCCTAAACTTAGCTAAGCAAATGCGGTCGCCCCAGTCGGGATTCGATTGCCCCAACGGAGCGACTGCATTTCCTGTGACCTCGGGTGGCCAATGCGTTCTCGCACTAGATCACCGCGGCCCCATGTTAAACCACTTAAGCACTGCTTCGTCGATGTCCTCAAAAGCACACAATTTTAGCCGCTTGCTGACCGGGTCAAAGTTTTCTTTGGCACTTAAAATTGAGTCACGATTTTTTAATATCGTTGATAAGCTGCTTGCCGGAATACCAAATATTTCTGCAAGATCTTTCTTCTTAAACCCCTTATCGACGTCTTCGATAATTTTGATTTTGTCTGTTAACTGTTAGGCTTAAAGCTTTTCGTTTTGCCATATTCACGCGTTGTATCACTTGTTGTCACTTCAAGACTTAACATAGAAATAAGCAGACAAAATAAAAATGGTACCAGAATAGAAAGTCGATTGCGAAATTCCAAACAAGTCCATTAGAAGCTAATCTGTTGGCACCATAAGGTTGAGCCGCCCTCCTGAGTGGGCTGTTGTTAGAAAGCGGCTTGGACTATTATGGTTGGGAAAACCCAGCGTAAATCCCTCTGACCGCCCACAGAAAAACTTCGTTATAGAGAATAAGCAATTAGCTGTAGGGAGGTAATTTGACATATATTTTTGCGTAAATGCAATGGTTTCGTTCAAAATTTTGTTATAGAGAGAAATTCGCTATAGAGGAGTTACTGTCTTCGTCGTTATTTATTATAATATTTATCCTAGTTTTATATTATAAACTTTTAATTTAATTTTTGATCAGGTGTATTGTGAGTCCTATTTTTTCTAAGATTTTCAATAGTTTACTTTTTTTGAGTTATGGCAAAGATTTTACTTTTGTATTGTTTTCACTGAAACGGTAAATCTAAGCTTTAAGTTTATTTATGTGTTCTGTAGTTTTTTGGCTCAAGAAGAATTTTTTACCAGCGTAATGTGCCAAATTCAAGATTTCTTGTAACATCCTGCTCGAACCATTTTATTCTTCAAAATACACGTTCATGTAATAACATAGGGCACACGCTCAACTAAGCACAAAATACTCTTAGTTAAGTGGGGTTCGTTAAAGCAACATATTTTAATCTGCTTAGGGACGGTAAAACCTATATACAGGTTTGTTTCATCCCTACATTAATTTTATTCAGTTTGGGTCAGCCGCATTAGAATTATGAAGGGAGCGAAGCTTTCTTGTCAGGAAAATGGAACTGTATCCTTTTAATAACACGTTAAGTCTTTTTTATAATTCAGTGCCCTTTCATCTTCGCGAACGTTCCAAAGTCAGGGTTCCCTTGTGACGCGTGTCATAAATTTTAAATGATTCTGCTTTATGCACATCATATACATAGTTAGTGCGTCAGTTTTACGAGCTTTTTAGAAATGTTTCTACAGGTGTCTGGGCGGCGCTCGGCGTCTGTCGCTGGGCCGAGCTTTTATGCAGCCCAGACGGCACGGCGCTAGCTGGTAGTGTGCATTCGATATAGTATGAGAAACCACGCGGTTTAAAGCTGCAAAATTGTTCTGGTACGTATTTTTAAGCTTGTGATGTGTGCAATTTAAATTTGTATTTATATGTTATGTTTTTGTGCGTTGCAAAAGGTCTTATCGTTTTAGGTTATAAAGCTGTAGTCAACAGGCTCCTTGGTCCACTGTATTCAATTTTTATATTAAATGAGATTTATGAAATTAAAATTGCACGCAGTGGAATATTATACAGTAATTTATATATACATTTAATTTGTGAAGCACAATGGAAGATATAGAACCTCTAAAGTTGGCAGTAAAGCTAAAAGTTTGCACAAGTGTCATCGTTACAAAACTTTTTATTAAAGGAATGGTTGACCAGGCTTTATAAAACTTTTGTTGAATGAAAGACTGAAACCTTTTCAGGTACTTCTAACAAACGAAATTTGTCTAAAAGGGGCCATTATATCAAATAAATTGAACTTCGAGTTTCAGAAGTCTCAAACTCCACTGACAAGTCAATTTCTGAGATATGTGGTTACTGAAACTACGTCATACACATTACTGTGCTCATTACATTCTAATGAAAATTAATAGACACATTTTTTGTATTTTAGATTATTTTTACCTAATTATCGATAAATCTTCTATTATGGTTTTCCACAATATCAAATTGTTGTATTACAATTTTAATGTCTACATTGATATAGAATTAAGTAAGCTATGGTTCATAGGTCCTGTGAATCACAAAACTAGCGGCCCTAAACTAAAAACTGGAGCTGCAATCTAATATATATATATATATATATATATATATATATACAATGTTCTTTCTTACTTACACATTTGTATGTTAGGTTGCAGTTTCTGTTTTCAGGAGACACGAGTTGCATCCTCTTCTTAAAATGACGATTAATAGGTTACGCCTGTCAGCTGCACCCCAAACGAAATAAAAGTTTAGAGGATACTGTCGTATTGTCCTATAGTATATATACTGTGGTACCGTCCAGATGAATATATTTTTGTACACTGTTGTATTCATAAGGGCAGTCTAAGAGTAAAAATATGCAATATTCTATATATCAAAGTCCCATGAGGACTTTGATTAAGACTGTGCTTTTAGATTCAAGAAAAGGAGAGGCAAATAGTGAGGGGGAGGTTATAGAGGGTTTGTTCATATACAGGGCGAGCCACGTAACTTGTAGTATCTTGCAAATTACCACTGCAACCCATCACACAGTGTCTAAACAACCTAGAAAAATATTGTTGGTTTTAAATGGGCTACATCTAGGTTGCAGATTGCGAACTATCTTTTGTATATATGTCTAACCAAAGAGCAGCATAAATATAGTGCTCTTTTGTCTAACCTAACCAAACAAATATTGTTAATAGTACATCTGAAGTTCTATTCTATTTCTAAATTGACAGGGTCCAGATGTGCAGCACTCAGACTTTTTGATCCATTGTGCATCCTGTCTGTTGCGTGCCTCATTAGAGCAGATCCAACCTTTTGATGAAGGCCAGGATGTGTCTCAGTGGGGCTCTTCGAATGTCCTCAGGTTCTGGAAACCAGACCCCGAAGACCCTGAATCTGAGAGTGGCAAGCGCTGCACACCGACAGAGTACATGAATAGAGGTTTCTTCTTCTGTTTTACACTTCCGACAGAGGGCATCGTTTCTGATTCCCAATGTGGTTAGGTGTTTGTTCAGATGGCCATGGCCTGTTAAGAGGCCTACTATGGCCTTGATGTCTTTCCTCCGCAGATTTAATAGGAAGTCTGTTTGCTTTTGGGCTGGTCCTTGATGAGAAGTCTCGCTTGCCTAAACGGTTGTTGTTTCCACCTTTGGACATGCTGATTTCTCAGTCTGTCCAGTATAGTGGCCTTAATTGAGCTTTGAGGTACGCCCCCTGCTGGTTTGGGTTCCCAGAGGTGCTTCAAGGAGCCCATCCGGGCCAGCCGATCAGAGTGTTCGTTACCCTCAAACCCACTGTGTCCCGGTATCCAACACAGCGTCAATCTAACGTTACGCTGCACCATCGCCTGTAGTTTTTCCCAGCATTCTAATACCAACCGCGAGGTTTTCTTAGGATTGCTGAGCGATTTAAGAGCCGCTTGGCTGTCTGAGTATATCATGATGGGCAAATTTTGGTATGCTCTACGAGTACATTCATCAGCGCATTCGGAGATAGCTACTATTTCCGCCTGAAACACATCTGAAGTTAGTTGGCATAAGGCTTTTAATGTTATGTTGAGTTTTATTTCATGTTAATTTAACATGCACGAATTGTAACTTTGTTTATTAAAAACAATGAGTTGAATATTTCGACGTAGCGAAATTTTTGCTAAATTCATCCACGTCGCCCGACTCTAATTGGAGTCTTTGCACAAAGGTATAATAGTCCCGTAGTTTTATGAGAACGATGAAAGCACTGGTGTTACAGACAAATGCAAGCGCTATAGAGCCATGCTGGAGAACGTCTCGTCACCCTGATGTGGAGAATTGTATTGGAGGATATGTGGTTACAACAGAATGATGCCATGGCGTACACTTGCAGACTAACAGTGGGAATTTTGAGAATCTGAACGTTTATTTTCTCGATTTGGTGTTGGTAACATTGCCCGCCAGATCACCAGATTTCTCAGCTTCTGATTATTTCATGAGACTGCCCCGAAGAAAAAGTTTGCGCCAATAATCGTTAGACCCTGCAGCTGCTAAAAGACAACATCCATAGAGAAATAGAAGATATAAAGGCTGATATTGACTCCAGTTACGGAAAATGCTTTAAACAGAGCTCAATCATACTTTGCAGTTAGAGGCGGCTATTTGCCCGACATCTAGGCCTTAACTGTAAGATCTAAATAATTGTCCAAACCAATCTTTTTTGTTTTTGTTTCATTATATTATAAATGCCGGCCCCTTAAAATCGGGTGCTTCATTACGGTCCTCCCTGTAAATACTTGAACATTTTTTTCTTCTATTCTTGAATATTAGTTTGCGTACACAGTGTATCAAATATATTGGACGAAAAAATGATGATGACACAGAAATAAAAATAATAACTAATTATTTGCCTCTTCTCTTTTACTTTATCGTTTTTAGTTAGTACCATTTATGCAGTGTAGAGGTAGTCAAAAGTATACAAAATTATCGACTCTCATTTATTTCCACCGTAAAATAATATTAATGAGTAGATCTGTGTATATTGAGTATTAATGCGTTAGGGGCTACAAAGTACGTGGTCCATCCCGTATACAGACTGTCTATGTTAGCGGATGCATTACAAGGATTTTCAAAGTGGTAAGAGGTAGATGGTTGGTTAAATGGAACAAAAGTTGCTTCCCTAGGAGTGTACTTTAAATCTATTTTTTCCAAAATATGTATAGTTTATTAGATACGAGTGTAAACAGCCAATTTTTCTAAATTAAATTACTCGCTTAGGAATACAATACAAAAAATATAAGACGAAAAGGTTAGAAGCTTATTAGTAATATTTGCAAAAATATTTTTAATATTATCATTTGCTTTTGTTTGAGAGATATTGCAGAAACTTATCATTCTTAAATGGAATATGTACCTTATTTGTCTTCTTTTATTTTTGTTATAGCTCGTATATATCGCTGGAAAGAGAAACAAAGCTGCTTTGATTATTAATATGTAAAAAGTGCAAGTTTGTACTATATTTCGAATAAATAAAAATACCAAAAATATTTTTGTAAATTGGTACTACTGACAAAAATCTACAACTTATTTGATGTTTTTTCGTATTTCTACTCCGAAGGCTTCTTTCCTTTTTTCTGTATACATGCTAATGACCTATTAATTGTCTATAATGGAGTAGGTTTTGCGAGCCTTCTTTGCACGTATGTCGGGTAAGAGGCTTAACAGAACCTCTTGAATAGAGACAAGTTGTTCCATTACACGGTATACGACTGTCAAAGATGTTGGTATAACGGCTGGGACCGACGGCTTTACATGCTCTTCGAAGTACGACCGGTTTCCTATGCTACTACATTGGTTCATTCATCCAGGTACTACTGACTACTGAATACTACGAATATCGTTCGAGTGGCGACCGCAGTGCATGCTACTCCTAAGTCATCATTATCATGATCCTCGTTTTTTACCGCTTGCGCAGTGCCGAGGGGGGTCCGCAGGGCCCGACTCTGCGGGTTACCGTGTTGGTGCGAAACTGTGCTTGGGTTGCCTGTTGTGAATGAATGTTTTTGTTTATGGCTTGTTACTCTTGTAATGCGACCGTAATACGAGGAGTGCCATTAATTTGATCTCCAATGGCAAATGGAGACCGGGACCCAGTAGGTACCGACCACCCAGGGAATTAGAAAAATTTCCCCCATCCTTGCTTTATAAAAAATGTATTCAACAATTTAATTACAAATAATTACCGTCACAGTTAGTGCACCTATCCCATTGTTTTACTAACCGATGTATACTCTGCTCATAGAATCCTTGTAGCTGCTGATTGAAGAAGTCTGCCACAGCTATCTGTACTTCTGCGTCAGACTCAAAATGCCGACCTTTTAACGCCTTTTTCAGCGGTCCAAAAATATGGAAATCACAAGGTGATAGATCCGGGATATAGGGTGGAAGCTGTAAAACCCTCCATTTCTTTCGTTGAAGCTTTTCTTTTACCACATTAGAAACATGAGGCCTAGCATTGTCGTGCAGCAAAATGACCCCACGCGTAAGTTTTCTTGGATGTTTCCGTCTTATTGCTTGATGAAGCTTGTTCAAAGTTTCATTGTACAGATTTGCATTGACATTTACTCCAGGTTCCTTAAACTCTATCAACAAGGGTCCTTCATGGTCGAAAAAAGAATGTTAACATCACCTTGCCTGCAGAAGGTTGTGCTTCTTCGGTGGTGATGAACTTGAATGTTTCCACTGCATCGACGATAACTTATTGGATGGCTCGTAGCAATGGCACCAAGTTTCGTCATCAGCAACTATTGACGGAAGAAAGTCATCACCATAATGTGTTGCTTACAAACACTACTAACATTAAGACCCGTAATTTGAATTATTGCCTATGTTTTCAAGGCCAAGTCGATCAAAGACGGGTTTCACTTGAACAAGTCTCGTGTTTATATATATATATATATATATATCGTGGCGAAAACCTACTTTTGTTTCATCTAACGAACCTTCTATTACTTATCATTTCGGAGATCTCTGTAGTATAGCTGCTGCAATAGGTAGTCTGTATATATTACTTATATAATAGCATTTCAAATTGATTATGTTACGTTATTAATATATGAAAAATATTAACTTATTATCTATTTTTAAATTAGAGAAACATTATTACTAGCAGCATCGTAGCTGTTTCAAGATGAATTTTATTATCTCTTGAAATTCTCTAGTGGCTGCTTTATTATTTTAGGGAGTATTTTTGTGAAGGAACGAGCTTTCGGGCTTCGCATGTAAGTGATGGATTGAATAAGCGTTTTGGATAGGCTTTTTAACAATTTATAAAATAATCAGCTATTAAATTTCTCTGCAAAAAATAAATATAAGTTTACCTAATATTTCCCTGTATAAAAGTTATCCGCTAGACTTTTTCTGTAATGAGCAAAAAACATCGTTTTTGATCTTTAACTGTATGAGCTAAGTGCTTTTAAGTTTATTTTAATGTTGTGTAAAAGTATAAACGTTTCGCTTTATCTAAACGCGTTTTTATATTAAATGGTTAGCTACTTGTTTCATTATTAATGAACACGGTGACTGTTTTGCTGAAAGCGATGATGAACCTGTTGATTATTTTATGTTACAATCGAGCTGTAACGAAAAGATAGAAGTATTTTGTTGGATAAGCCTTCTTCTTCGATTTCCAATTTGTTGGAGTCAGTGGAGTAAATACAAATATCCTGAGCTGTTCGCCTGTTAATTAAGAGCGTTTAACTTAATGTCGATCCCTGATAGTGGTGAAGTAAAACATGTAATATATATTTTTGTTTTGTTTTAAGATTTTATTATGAATTGAGGTTTAAAATTTTACACTTTCCAAAATAACTTTCGGAAGTAATTGCAAGACTACATACCATATGAAACATTTCTTCATTCAGAACTTAAAACATAAATTTCGCGGATAGCTACGTGTTATTTTAGTTGCAACATTTTATTTCTTTCAACTGCGAACAAAATAAAACTGTAAACCTCTAAACTCGGATACAAAATAATAGTTATGGGGCTTTGTGAATTATTCCAGTTGGCGCTCCAGAAAGTTCTGAGCTCGAGTTGCCCGTTAGGGTTTTTTATTTTCCACATGTTGTACTCCGTTTCGGTTCGCAGTTATATTCATAATCTATTGTTATTTTGGATTTTGATGTCTATTATGTGGATTTCGCCGCAGGTATACGAACTGAATATAATAAATCTGTTATGATCGTAATATTCATGTTCGTCTAATTATGGCAGAAGTGAATTTAAAAGGGAAGTTTGGCGGAGCCCCAAATGCTTTAGAAAGTTTATTGATACGTTGTGATGTAGAGTACTGTTATTATTAATATATAAGGTCTTAAAAATAATGTTTTAAATGCATATATTACCATAAATAACAAGTCGATACATATATTTACTTTCAGTATAGGAATTTTGTTAAAACTTTTGTATTCAGTGTGGCCGTAAAATGTCCTCCCCCTACTAACTTTTGAACGACTTGATATTTCTTCACAAGATGTGTGTGCCTTAATAGGATGCTAAATACTACTTTTTAGCCCATATTTAAAATTTATAACTTTCACGTTTGAATATTGAGTGTTAGAACCGGCGATACTAACAATAATTATCTCGAATGTTCGAACTTTGCAGGAAAAAACTAAAGCAGTTTAATTTTTGCTGAAGCCAATCTACTTGAACATGCTGCAACACCTCATCTATCCGTTAATAGTTGAGATTGCTGAAAATAATCCAAACGAATTTGACATGGGTATCACATTCGAGACAAGTTCGCTATTATTTCGATGCAGCGTATCCTCGACCATGTATTGGTCGACGTGGTCCAACAGAATGGCCTCCGCGATCCCCTGACCTGACTCCGTTGGACTTCTTTTGGTGGGGGTATCTTATATCGAAAGTTTTTCAAACAGAACCCGATTCCCTTTAGGATTTACGACGTAAAATAACAGAGGCTTGTGCAAATATCGGAGTTGAAACATTCCAGAAAGTACAGAAAGAGATATTAGAAAGGTTTTCTATTGCCAAGAAGTTCAAGGAGCACACTTTGAACATTTATTAAAATAGTATTACTATTCAGTTCTTTTTGTATAAAATAAGTTTTGTTGTGTTTTAGAATCTTCTTCTTCTTCTTCTGCATTCTTCAGTGGTGAACATTTCGAAAGTATACCTTTTTTGCTTTCACGCAGGACTAAAATATCTTTCAAATGAGGTGTCACTCGACCCCCATTGCCATTTCAAAAAATAGTTCAAGATGGCCCCCAGCCGCCATTTTGAAAGTTATAAAATTTAAATATGGGCTAAAAAGTAGTATTTAGCCTCCCATTAAAGTACACAAAAGTTTGTGAAGAAATATCCTGTCATTCAGAAGGTAGTAGGGGGGAGGCATTGTACGACCGCACTGTATATGTAGATAAATTGTTCATTTGGACAGTGCTATACGTTTTTGTAAAATTAGAGCTTATCAGTAACAAAAGCTAAAGTAATCCAGGAAATATCTGATAAGAAAATGTAATATCCTAAGTTGGTTTCACTTCACTACTGATTATTAAAATAAATTCAGTGCGAACTATATCCTCTTCTTGGTCGAATTACTGCTTGGCGGCGTTTTGGCATGCTTCGAATTAGCCTACGAATTACATTCTTGGGATGCGCTGCCATTCTTCTGCGAGAGTTTATTCCTCTTCCTAGCATATCACCACCAAAAGAAAAAGTTTCACGCACTGTATTGGAAAGGTAACGGGCGCAGGGACGTTTGGTTGCAGGGACGTTGGGCGCAGGGATGTTTGGTTGCAGGGACGTTTGCGCGCAGGGACTTTTGGTTGCAGGGACGTCTGGGCGCAGGGATGTTTGGGCGCAAACATATATTAAAGTGGTTTATTTTATAAAAATGTTATTAACAAATCCAATAGAGAAAACTACTGATTTATTAAAAATACCTTTACCAAACGTTCTAAAATAAGCATTCTTATATATTGTTTATGCAACAATACTGTTATATTTATATTAATTAAACAAAACATTACTATTTGCCTCCCTCAAAATATACCGTATGTTGATGAAAGTAGTTCACAGGCAAGAAGGCAAGAAGAAGAAAAACCCTCACACACAGTTTTTAAATTTCTTCAAGGAAAACTGTTACTAGTATTTGAACAATACTATTTTTCTAAATTTTGTGCACTTATAATTTTATTTTATGGTAAAGAATCTTTCTTCTAATTTTCAGACACAATAAATAATTTATGACAATGAAAATTTTGTTCGTGGAGAAAGTACTTCTTTCCACGCTCGGTCGACTTAAAAATGGTTTTCGAAAGATCAACTTTCCACACTTAGTGCGGAAAATACCTTTTCTACGACTATTTTAGAATATAAGCATTCTAACACAATTTTTAAATATGAATTAACTGTGTTTTTGAACTTGATATCGAATATTTCATTAGGTAGCGGCTTCAATAACGTTTATTAAAACAATGCGAATTTTTCATATTTCTATAGTACTTTGCCAAAAAATTGAATACTTTAAGTTGACATTTAATAAGTTTTTAACCTTAAAAATTGTGTTTTGAATGTATCTACGTATAAGAAAATTGTAGTCACTCTCGGTGAAAGGGAAACTATCAAACAAAATAAACTCATCAAAATTTTATATAATTTAAATAATAAAAAATACGTACGAAGATGTTAGTACTTTCATTACATAATGCATATTTTGAAGTAACCAAATAGTAGTTTTCTGATTAAATAGCATAAATAGAACAATATTGATGCTTAAAAAATATTTTAGAATGCTTATCTTTGAACGGATGGTGGAACATATTTTTAATAAATCAGTTGTTTTATAATTTGGATTTATTAATTAAATTGGATAATTTATTTAGTAATTTTATTAATAATGCAAAACTTTTTATAGAATAAACCGCGTTAAAATACATTTGTGCCCAACTGTCCCTGCTCCAAATTGGATCTGTGCCGAACGAGCTGCGCAAAATCGTCCGCGCCAAACCTGCTGCGCCAAATCGGCCGCGACAAAACGTCTTAGACCGGCCTGAAAGTCGTGTGGTAAAGTGGTACGACTGCGAAGGGCTTGCAAATGAAGAAAACGGCCATCACCTGTGGTCGTTTTTCTATTTCCACCACTACTAGCACGTCTAGTGACAAGATCGGTCTCCCTCTAACGTATCGAAAGCTTCCACATAGTTCCCTTTGAAATTGTTGAGCCACGTACTGCTGCGATCGCCCTTCTTCTAGCAAAGTTACTGCTCGAACAACCTGTATTGGCATTAACTGCCTTCTCATACCTAAGGTATTGTCCTTATGTAGGTACTCATTTAAGGTTAAATCGTCTTAGAGGCCGAAATTCCCATTGAAACAACCACTGAGATATTATGGCGGTTCTCGGGAATCGAACATTGGACATATTGCGGTCTCTTAAATGGTACATCTGTGTTTAATATACATATAGACGTGCCAATGCGAATGCTTTAGAAACATGTCATTTTTATGACAAAGCTTTTTTAAATAGTCAACTGCCTTTCCATCAGATGTTTGGAAAACCTTATCAACCCGTGAGTGATACTTGAAAATCGTGCTTACGATTACGGACGGATTATAGGTCAGTGTCTCCAATTGAAGTCGAACAGCAAATTTTGATTACAGGAAACCGTGAAACGAGCGCGACAAGATTTTCGACCGAATTGGGTATAAGCGGTTGTTGTGTTTGGAGAATTCTAAGTTCGCAACTTTTATATCCATACCATCTTCAGCGGGTACAGTCCTTAATCGCCCTGAGCACTAATTAAGAATGGTATTCAGTCAATGGGTCTTACGAGAAAATGCTGAACACCTAGATTAGCTGCTTATATCATTTTCATTGGATCAGATTTTTAATTTTTATAATAACCACGTTTGATCGGAAGATAATCATCAGAATGTAGATGTCAATAGCGTTTCAGTCATTTTACGGGAGAAAATAGTAAAACCACATGTTTTGTCAATTCGTGGTTTCTTGATAAACACTTTGCCCTCTTGGAAGATGAGTTTGTAAACTAGAGATTTAAGTTCTTGGTTTATGGTGCGTATTTTTCACTTGATGTTAGAGAGTACTTGGATGGAACAATTAATGGATGATGGATAGCACGAGCAAATACCGTTCATGGCCTCCTAGATCTTCCGATTTAACTATTTAGGACATTTTTGTTTGGGGTTATCTAAAACCGCGGATTGAGCAAGGTTGTCAAGTAGTACGGGCAAAATCTGGGCATTTCCGAAAGCGTGCGGAGCTCCTTGCTGAGAAGACCTGTTTCGGCAAGGAAAGAAGGTATTTCGAACATATTCTGTAAACGATAAAGGTAGGGCAATTGATTGTGTAATTTTTGGCGTTAAAAATTAGTTAAACTTGAAACAGACAATCTCTAAAGTATATATTGGTTTGGGGAAGTATATTGGTTCGGACTTTTCGACTTGTATTTGGGCACACTCTATGTTCGTTTCTCTACGCTTTCTATATTTAACGTCGGTTTATTTGTATTGCGAATCTTTGCCATCAACCTACGCAAAATTCATCCATTAGCAAACAATGAGCTTTTCTAGGATATTATTATAATAATACAGATGCTTTTTGCCGTGATATTTTTACCGTCGACATATTAAATATAACTGAATCTAATATTAGCTGAAGGAGCTTTTAAATTTGATATTTTCTTGGTATTTCATTACAAACATTCCTTGTTTGATGTTGAATATTGTCAAAGGGATTATTATTGAATCTTCTTTTTGTTATCAAATTGTCAAATTATAGCTTGAGGTAATCAACCAGCAAGTAAATAAAAGATGAGCGAACAGTTTTCTTGGACTTTCCTATACTTAAAATTGTCTGCATATACAGGGTGTTCCACGACGTGAGGTCACTACTTCGTATACGTAATCTGTAGACCAAAATAGTTAAAAAATCTAATAAAGTTATGCCCTAAAGTAAACTGTTTTCAAAATACAGTGTGTTAAATTATTATTTATTAAATAATTACAATTTCAGGAAAACCAATATTTATTTTTATTTTAGTTTAAATTTACTATAAAGATTGTTCAAAATGGCCACCGTTGCTCTCGAGACACATTCTGGCTCTTTCTAAGAGAGATCTGGTTGCCTACGTAACATAACACTGTTATTCCGAATTAGTTTTGCTGCCTCAAAAATGCGTCTCCTAAGATCTTCAACAGTCTCTGAGGGTGTTTGGTATATCATATGTTTGATATGGCTAAGGAAATAATAATCTAAACAAGTTAAGTCCGGATATCTTGGGGGCCGGAGGTGCTGTTCTGCTTTACCAATTACACGTTCTTGGAGAACATAAAACGTCATGGTTTGTATACATTTCATATCCAGCCTGTTCAAGCCCTCTTACCTACAGATTTCGCTAGTCGTATGGCAACATTTACAAGGAATGGATTAATAAACTGAAAGAGCAGCCACTCTTGGGATTTGGAGAACCCACACGAAATCACAGTGTCAAATTATCAACATAGGTTTCCAGTGAATATCTGGTGTAGAATTATTGGTACCATGCTCACTGGTCTATTTGCTATTGAGAACCATTTAACCGCCTGTAGATATTTAAATTTTCTAGAAGATCATTTGGGAGGATGGTTAGATGATGTCCCTCTAGCGATCAGACATGGTATGTGGTACCAGCACGATGGTGCCCCCGCGCACTTTGCGTTCCGTGTAAGACAATTTTTGATCCACGGTTTGAAGGACGTGTAATTGGCAGAAGAGAACAGCACTCCCGGCCCTCAGGGTCTCCAGACTTAACTTGTTTAGGTTATTATTTATGGGGACATAAAAAAGATATGGTACACCAAACACCACCAGAGACTGTTGAAGTTTTTAGGAGATACATTTTTGAGGCAGCAGAACTAATTCGAAATAACAATGATATGTTACGTAGGGCAATCAGATCTTTCTTAAGAAGAGCCAGAATGTGTCTCGAGAGCAACGGTGGCCATTTTGAACAATCTTTATAGTGAATTTAAACTAAAATAAATATTGGCTTTTGTGAAATTGTAATTATTCAATAAATAATGATTTAACACTCTATATTTTGAAAACAGTTTAGTTTAGGGCATAACTTTATTAGCATTTTTATCCATATTTGGTATAAAGAATACGCACACGAAGTAGTGACCTCACGCCGTGGGACACCCTGTATACGAAAATAAATTGCTTTAAGAAATACTAGTACTACATTAATGATATTCATAATTAATTGTTTTAAAATTGGCTCCAAAAACAAGAGAGTAATCAACTTTAATGTTCTTTTTTATTCATTTGTTTAGCAACTTCATTGTGGCAAGAAGAGAATTGCAAAAAAATAAGAAAGAGAACTTTTCAATTTTTAAACGGTTGTAACTTGTCTTTCCCCACTTAAGATTTTAAGATTTATTAAACTTTGAAATTGGCATTTGATTTGCTTTAATTTTATTTGTTTTGAAAGCCAAATTTAGAATATTGATTCTGAATATCTTTAATGGGTATTTAAAGTTACTAAACAATTGAATATTTCGGCCATGTTTTTCAATGTGTGACATATCAATGTATTGCAAATTTGACGACAAATTACGGAGATTATAACAAAAATTGACATAGTTTAAAATATTTAAAAATGAAAAGTTGATATGAGTCCCGGCCAAACCGGAAGAAAAACTAAGGTTTAATGCGTAACGTTGCGCATTTATATAGATAATATATCTTAGTTTGAAATGTCAAAATAATAGGTTAGAAAACAAAAAAGTTACATGCGGTTACCTCATCTCGTGGTCACCCACGAAATACTGTCCATGAAATACGTCGCCCCAAGGAATGATCTTGACGCCCAACAGCTTGGGTAACCTTAAAAATGACATTTTAAATAACTGGGATAACAATAGCGACTAAGTTGTTTAACTTTTGTTCCATTACATGTATTTAGAATTTGTATGGATTTGCTTGAAATTCAACACGTACTTTGTGTGAGAAGGGTAAAGTAGGATTTAGTCGTAAATCTGGCGTAATAAATACGTAATGTGAGTGAATTTTCAACAAGGATTTCAAGAGAAATTATACTCTATTACACCTATAACAATACTGAGAAATACGAAATAGGAAACAGGAAATAGGAAATAGAGATTATAATGTAAAATTTACAAAAAGAACTACTTGCAAAATAGTTTCTTCGGTTTTACATGGATTTTTTTTCCCAAGTACCTGAAGGTTTTTGGAGATATTGGAGATATTCCTTATAGGAATGTTTAAAAATATCGTTCGCCAAGTTTATTCCATAAATTCTGCAGATACAAAGAACCGATTATAAAATTTCCCTCTAATATCGTAAGTATTCAGTATTACAATAATTGTAGAAAAGCTTTCCGAAAAAGTTTCTACCAACAAAAGCATTTCTAACTTCTTAACTGATTATTCTCAAAGATTTATTTTCCCGATAAATGTGTGTAATATATACACACATACATACTTACCGGCAGATATTTTATCAAAACCTTTGAACTGGTTTCTTAAAAGTTTATTATGTTTTCATTAAAATCTCTAAATCGATTTTTTGCTGCATAAATGAAAAAATAATTAAAAATATAGATAGTTGGTTGAGCAGTTCCAGAAGAATTTGGGCAGAGAGAAATGATTCTTTGCTATATATTGAATGTTGATAGATGTCGCATGATATGTATTTATGTCATTTTTTTATTCACATTATTTTTCCAGGATAGTAATGTGGGGAGGGAATATTTTGTGAATCATAGTTGATTAATACGGTTACTATGGGCGTTTTATGCCTAGATCATCATTGGGCGTTATGACCTTGCATCATTGTTAGGCGTTCCATTTTTAGTACATGGTTGGATTTTGTGTCCTTGGGTCACTCTTTGGCGTAGTAGACATAGTGGAAGTTATGGACATACTTAGAATGACACAATTTAGTCGCATGGGTGTATTGGGTTTTGTGTCCTCGGATCATTGTTGGCTGTTGGGGACGTAGTGGAAGTTATGTACACACTTAGAATTAATCAGTTTGTATCCCTAGGAGTTGTAGGATTTGGCCTTAGGTCCTTGTTGGGCGTTGTGGATATGTGGACCTTGTTGAGCACAATTAGGATTAGGAAAAGTAGTTTCGTGAGGCGTTTTTTAACTATTTCATTATGAGGTGTTGTGTTATTGTTAGACTTTATAGGGGTATAATAAACTTTATGAAGACTCTTTGAATTGACCAATGTGGTCGGTTTGGAGTTGTTTCCCTAGGTTGATCTTGGGAGTTGTGGGCGTAGTGTACTTTGCAACACATTTGGAATTAGGCAATGTGATCTAGTTTAGCTTTGTGTTCATATGTATTGTTGGGCGTTGTCTTCTTAGGTCATTGTTGGATGTTGTATCCCTAGATTGTTGTTGGGTGTTCGTGGTAAACAGGACTTTGTGGATACATTAACAATTGGGAGCAGAGTGGGCAGAATACATTGTTGGGCGTATGAATTTTCGGCAGAGTGTCCAACACCCAGAGAAAATGTCAATAATGTAGAAAATATAAATATTGTATTATCTATTCCATTTCGAGTATAATACGAAATGTATGTACATTTTTTAATATGATAGGGAAGGATAAACTGTCAACCTTTTTTCAGACGCGAGGATACCCTCTCTCCATATTACTCTAGGGTGTCTTCTTCTTCTTTCCTTGGTATCAATTTCATTACACATAAACATATTATTACAACATAGCATTACAACCTTATTTAAAATGATAAAAGCCTCAAAAATATTCTTATAGTTCAGCTCAGGTAATTATCTAAATTATCTCTGAGCATGTTATTACTTACTGAACTGTTTCATATAATATTCGTACTACAATTTCCTTAATATTATTTCATGTGCTCGTTAAAATTCAGTTTTAACCATGCGAAAATGTTAATTTAATTACACTGTTAGAATATCTTATTATATAGTAGAACATTATAACACTTAATTTGTATGAAATGCGAAGTATGAAACGTTTTCGTTTTATTAATATTCCCTATTTCTTTTAAGAGTAAGAGTAGATCTAACATGTTTTGCGTTTAGGAAAGTTCGATAACAAGTTTTTTGAAGGATTGGTCCGTGTTCTGCAGAAGACTCTTCAACGTCAAAATTATAAGTTTTATGGACCACTCAAGCACCTCGCGAAGGGAAAAGTTAAAGATTTTGAAAGCAAGCCACAGGAACCTTTTGTGGTCTGGAGGTACCAATATTTGTAGAGCAACTAAAATTGATGATATCCTTTCTAATAAGTCTACCAGGGTTTCGGTTCAATTTTTGTTTAATAGGCACTGTATACAGGGTGTTGTTTAATACGTGTTACAAATTTGTAGAGTATTTAGAGGATTTAAAATAGACCAACTTTTAATAAACAACGCATATCCGGAAACGGATCGTTTTCGAGCTATAGGTAACAGTAGTTATCTACCTGTTATTTAATTGGGCCGTATCTTTTGCCACATTGTCTGATAGGCCCCATTTACTTAACCCTTTTGCCAGAAATAACGTCAGAATTATTGGAAGAAGTAGCATTACGGATTCGTTAACATATGTAGCTGTAACATGATGGTGTGCCAGCATACTTTTCGCTTATCGTTCGAAAATATATCAACCAAGTGTTCACTGATGGTGGTGGATTGGCCGAGGGGACCAGTAGTGTGACCTCTACACTCCCCGGACCTAACTCCCCTAGTTTCTTTTATGGGGCCATATGAACAGTTTGGTTTACGAGACACCTGTCGAGTCTTAAAAATATGTGGGTATAACTTTTGTTGTAGTTGCTTTTGTGCACGACATCCTTTGTAACTTGCGGGATGATTACCTTTACAGTTGCAGTACACATCTTTTGAAGTGAAGTGATCGTGAGCACATTTAACACATCTTGGCTGCATATAGCAGTAAGTCTTTGTATGTCCAAGATTTTGGCATTTTGTACACTGGGGAATTATTCTCTTTTTATATGGTTGTTCAAATCGAACACTTGTATATTGTAAGTACTGGATTTTGTAGATATCTTTGTTGTTATCACTTTCTTCTAGTTCAACAAAGAATGATGATGTTGGTATTTTGATTTTTGTATTCTTCTCGTGCTGTATTCTTTGTATATTGTTAAGTCTTAAAACGTTGTTTCTTTGATTCAATTTCTTCTTTTTTTACTTTCACTTATTTCTGTAGTTGGATGCAGTGTATTCTTTGTATATTATTAACTCTTAGAACTTTATGTTTCTTTGATTCGATTTCTTCTTTTTTCACGTTCACTTATTTCTGTAGTTGGATGCAGTGTTTTTAGAACTAATCTAAAGCTTCTTTTATTCTTCAACTGATAAGTGTAGCGTTGTGTTTTCTTTTTTAGTAGTTCCTCAATGACTATGGGTAATTTTTTGAGTCTTGTGCTTGTATTTTGACTTGGTTATTACTTAGTATTTTTAGGTTGTTAGAGCTCGCTGCTATAGTATTTAGTAAATATTTTAGTGTATTATGCTCTCTACTCCTCTTACACAAATGGGAGGAGCTCTTGGCAATTTTGTGGGTTTCTCGTTTGATTCTGAGTCTGCATCTTTTTGTTCTGCTAGCTTTCCGTGTGAATTTTTTGTAGTAACTGGTTTGTTTAGCCATAAAGTTGCTTGCTTTTTTGCTTTATTGCCTACTTCTGGATTTGATCGTACTCTTTTCTATTCTATTTTTGCCACTCTGATTCTATATGTGTTGATAATTGTGGGTATTCATTTGAATATGCATTAATGCATTAGTAGGTTGAAGCATTTGGGAAGTTATAATAAAATTTGATTGTTGTGGGGTAGCTTCTGATACTGTTACATATCCTCCTTGTTGCATAGGTAGGTTTTTTCTAATTCGGCGCGAAAAATGCAAAATTAATAATGACTTTTATGTACATTCTTAGTTCTTGCGTGGTGGAATGTGTATTTTAAGAGATTAAATATCCCTTAGGGTGGTTTCAACGTAGTTCTGTGAATAGAGTGCAAAAAATAAGTTTTACATAAAATTGAGTATTTAGGGAGTTGATAGTGAATTTTACGGTGATGACTTTAACATAATTTTCCTGATTACTGTAAGATAATTATATGAATGCCTAGTTATTAAGATGTAGAAAAATTGTTCAAACATTGGAAAATCATAATTTTCTTGAATGACCTGAAGGTTACCAGTCTGATAATGGCGCTTATGCATTCGATTGACATCCAATATTTGCTAATGTTGGTTATTGTTTGATATGTTTATAAGCCATGTCCACTGAATGAAATAATCTTATGCAAGCCAAACAAATGGCGAGTAAAACAGCGGCGAATGCGGTTTACACGAATTATATTAGGGGTAAAATAATATCGATCAGATAGGTATCCAAGTCATATTTACAAAATATGGTCAAAATCGTAGCAACTTTATAGGCGGATATAGGCCACTAGGGACGCAAACAGCTGCTTTATTATACTAATATCAAAACTGAGTTATTTGCTGAATTGCTTAAGGTTTCCGCCGGAGTCTAATTTTATCAAGAGGTTGGATACACGGTTGTTTATGTTCACTTCCACCTGTGATCGAACAAAGGATCATAAACTAAGTTGGGTGTGAAAAGCGCCATGTGTCCGCCCCGATTGCATCTTTATTCAATGCTGCAGCTTGTAATCAGAATGAGAAATGAGCTTTGGAGCTGTTCTTATTGAGTACCCACATCTCGGACCATGCCCTACATTGATTTCCAATAATGCTCATAACCGCAACCCTTTCTCGAGGTGTGTTCCTGGGGAGCGGTCAAACCCGTTCGGCAAAAAATATGTGGGCGATTGCATAAACAGTTATTTTACAGCATGCTTAGCAGAACTGCCCTCGGGGATTTTGTAACAAAATAAAAAGTACAGTAAAAACTCGGCTTTTTGTCAGAACGACGATAAGAAGTCAACAACGTCAATTATAACTGACATCCTTAACAGCGGAGATTTTCAGATAATACGCCGACTTTTTCAGCGCTGAAAGCAGCCAAATTAACCTTGTTTCACAATTTTGCGCTGTATATGAATAAAAGTATTCTGAAGTTAATACGAAGTTTTCATTTTAAATGCTCTGAAACCCTCGGGACGGGCTTTTGTTGTTTGGATGTTGATGTATGATTATTTGGCGTGTTTTTGCATGAATGTACTTAAAAGGGATTTTTTTGTGAAAAGAAAAATGTGCTGTGTGGAAGGGCGCCTTACGAATATACAGGGTAAAATAATTAAAACATGCCACAATATGAAATCTATTGCAGTATTATTTCTGATTTTGGGTATTACACGTAATTATATTATATACAATAATATTATTTTTTATTTTAAGTTAACTTGTTTGAAATAGTTTCTGTGGGCATGCATAAGTAGTTATTTATATTATCGAAACGGTTTACCCGATTGTGAAAAATTGCAACTGGAGAAGTATATAAGGTGAGCCTGGTAAGTTGTCCTCCTTTAACGGTGGTTGACGCAAATCAACATACAGCAAATCATACATGTATAAAGGTAACTGAAATGATTAAATTTGTTATTGCATAGAAGTGAATGATAGCTACTTTCTGTCAAGTTGATCTCTGGCTGTAGTAATTAACAATTTTACTAATATTTATCTTCTTCTTCTGCTTCTTCCACACGTGTTAGACTGCAATAGTCCGTTACGTCTCTCCGCACTCCTATTGTGTCTGGTCTGACCACCTTTTTCTAAGTCCGCCTACGATTTCTCTGCCTGTCGGTCTGTACCGGTACATTTGTTTCGTGATACGGTTCTCATCCATTCTTTGCCATTCATTTCTATATTATTTAATTCTACCGTTCAGGCTGAAGATGTTTAGTTCTTTACGGATTTCGGTGTTTCTTTTTCAATCTTCTTTTCGATATCCTGCGACTCTTAAGAAATTTCATTTCCGCACTTTGTATTTGTTTTTCATTTGCTTTTGTTATCGTCCATCTTTCGCTGCCATAAGTTATTGTTGGTACTGATACTGATTTTATACAGGGTGTTAATGAATTGCAGGGACAATCTTCTAGGGCTTAGAGTATACATGAAAACAAACATTTTTTGTTAATAAATGTATGGTCAAAAGTGTTTTATCTCGGGGATAGAGCTTCTCAAAGATTCTTTAAGAAGCGCCTAAATGTAGGCAACTCAATTTACTACCTACTATTTGTTTCCATAACAACGGAAATTAGTACAGGATAAATGTGAAAAGTGGGTAAGAGTGCTTTATTTAGAAGTTTGTCCTTGCAATTCATTAACACCCTGTAGATGTGGTTTGGTTGACTTTATTCTTAAGTGTCCGTCTTATTGTTCCATTGATAAAATTGAACTTCTCTATCTTGTTTTGGACATCTCGTTCTTCGGTCAAGGATATTAGATATCCGAGGAAATTAAAGGAGTCAATTTGTTCTATGGTTTGCTTGTGCAGAATGTCCATGTATATATTAAATAATGTCGGCGACATATTGCAGCCCTGTCTAACTCCTGTATTTATTATTTATTTTTTATCTATTTGTCCCGTTATACATATTTGTGTTCCTTTGTATATTTCTTTTATAACTTCTATTAAATATTTATTTTATTAATATTTAACAAGAAAAGCATCTATTGGTGCAACATACCAAAAATATATTCTACATATTTGGTGCTGCTGGGGTTGCTAGGAAGCTTTAAGAATTTTAAGTTTCATGAGTCTTTATTTAAGAACTCTGATCCGCGTAAATAATTTAATACTTACTAACAACTTAAAAAAAAATTCAAACGTTAGACATTTTAAGAATAATACATGCGTCTAAATTTTGAACCTCAGATATTTTGTTCTTGTTGAGCCCATTTTATCGCATTATCGTTGCCATCTAAAACACTATATTTTTGTTGCCATCACGAAACTTGTGTAGTACACTTTCCCGTCTCAATGAATATGCTATACTATGCTACTATACTATTCTTAGTAGAGGAATAATTATTTGTATTTTAAATTTTAATACATTTTTGTCTCACCAAACTATGATTTCCAACAGCAGGCAACAAAATTTACCGTTGAAACGGGAACAGTCAGCTAACACATGGAGTAGGGGTGGTTTGCAGAACGCAATTATTGTAGGAAGAAGGTTTTATGATCATACGTACGAGGTCTGTCAAAATATTTGGACGCCATACTTTCAAGTTCAGCTCTGGCGATCCTCGTGAAAGGGTCAAAGATCGACAGCTCACGTGAGTTGGACCTGCATTGTGAAGTTTCCTCCGTGTCTCCCAGCTGGTAGCAAAATATACACAAAAAAGGAAAATAAACAAATCAACGAGTTTTAGGTTGCCTACCATGGTTATAAATACATATACTGAACAAAATTATGAAGTATACAGTTACATACCCACATAATAATCGTAAACGTTACAAATTAAGATCAGAGTCGATCCTGATACATTAACTAGGTAAATAAAACAAAGAGAAAGGAAAACCTCGAGGCGTTTGAACGTGTCGCCGCAACAGCCACTAGAATCGTTATTTATGATAAAGATTAAAACGAAACTATCTACGTAATCATTTACAACTGAGTCCGTTAACACAATATTATACAATAGGTATTAGGTTGAATTAAAAAATGGCAACCAACCGTAGCATTGGTAAACACCACAAGTTATGTTCCGACAAATTGATGTCTCTGCGCTCTGATTGCATGATGTTTTCGGTGTCCAGGAAGTCTTTATCTACATGTGTGCTGAAGGCGACATCGGGGGGATAGCAGCATTAATTTCAACGAGAATAGGTTGAAGAACAGGTCAAGACTTCGTACTAGATGTAGACTTGGAACGACGGAAAGAAAGGGGCAAGTCTAAGCTATATGAATGTTAAAAGCAAAGAACGGAAATCGTAAACACAATAGCTAATGCAGCGATAACTCAGAAAGAAAGGCAGCGAGCTAATTATATCCGTAAAACGAACAAGAAAACCACACGGTAATCTTCCGCATTGTTAAATCTTGCTTACATACAAAATTCAACTGCCGATTCATTAAACTACGAGAACCGGTAACAATAGATTAATAAGATAGCGATAATTCATGGCTCACCCTAATTATAATTTAATTTTTTTTGTGTATAAGGAAGGCACCTTGATTGATAATTGTTGATTTGAAAGAGCGAGATCTAGGACGCGGTTTTCGAAGCATCTCTAAGCACTGCAGCCGTCATTACTTCTAGTTAAGAGGGAAATGTGTCTTAAAATATTGGTAGCTGTTCACGATTAAATGTCATACGAATTAAAATGTATGACAACCACGAGAGAGCAGATATGCTTTTAATTTACGGTGTTGTTGAATCCTGATATATGTAAATATCAAATTATAATTTAGGTGAGTTTTGAATTGTAAAATTGGTTGCATAGAAACATACAGGGTGTATCAGAAATAGGTACAAATATTAAATCCGATGGTAGATTACAATATATACAAACTAGAAAAAACATTTCATTGGCAATGGGACCCTTAAGATATGAGAAAATAATAATTGAAAATTTGACACAAAATTGTTTGAGTACCCCAGGAGAATAACAAAAAATTGAGTTCAAAGACATGTTATGCAAAAGAGAGTAAGATAGAATGCAAAAAAATTTCTTATCACCCGCCACAAACCAATACTATTAGGTAGGTCAGTAATTTCTATTCAGTCTGTTGTTGTTATCACAAGCCAGACAAGTTTTTACGTGCTTGCCACTTTGGATTTACTTTACAATTAGGTAATAACCTTCTGCAGCTAAAATGCATTTTCTATGTATCATCAGCAGTTCTCAAACAATATTTTATTTTATTTTTTAATTCAAAAAAATAAACTTAATGATTTATGAAAAATGAATTGTACCATTGAATTCTACTTGAGCCAATCTATTACTTGTTTAAATATTTGTACCTATTTCTGATACACCCTGTATATGTGGCGTATTACCTTATGTGAATAAGCCTGTGAATATCGAAGTCTAATATACTCCTTTAAATCTTTCAATCATATCTCATCCATCCTTCCGCAAGAATTGGCGATGCAAAAGTGAGCAGACTTATAAATAAGTGGGTTAGATGCCTCGTTATTGTTTTTTCAAAAGCGTTGTAGGCTTTCGTACAATAAAGCATGTTGGATTTGGGCTGTACGGATTTAGTAGTTGGCGTTTTCTGACCATCCACGCATATGACATTTTGAAAACGAAAAGTGTACAAAAACATTTTTATTAAAATTCATAAAGCTATTTCTGCTCTATGTTATTGCTTTGTTATGCAATTTAGAAACATTTCGAAGTAATGTTATTAAAATGACTTGCTTGAAACAATGGTTGGATAGAAAGAGACACGTGGCATATTGTTAGATGTTGATGTTATAAAGTTTTAAATGTTAAAGGTTGTTAAGATTGGTTCAGCGGCTGATTGCAAGTTGGAACTAAGATGGTATTTTAATTGATAATCTTCTAATTAATTCCTATATCATAGAATTCAGACACATATTTACTAGGATGCTATAACATGCAGCGGAAATGGAACAAGGTTGCTAGGTATCCGTAGTTATTCTTAGGCCTGTATGACACGGTACAGAGTTTTATATACATTTTTGTTTAGAATTTTGTTCAAAGTGTTTTTACAAAATTCTGTATGGTGTCATATAGCAAAATTTTGTACAGAATTCTATAGATTCAGGATCTAAAACCTACAGAATTTTGTAAAAAGTCGGCGACGCATCGATGCGCAAACGAGCAATTTTTAGTTTTAATCAAAGAGCACAGAGGGCAGAGAAAAATACGTTTAACACGTGTGTACCCCGCCGCGCCGACACTCCACGCTCTTTCTCTTATCTCGCTTGCGTTCTTTATTGCTGCAGATTGTTTGCTTTGTCGTGCGTTCATGTAAAATAAATAAATAAAAGCCCGAAAACAAAGATACTGCAGGAAGGTCTTGTACACGCAGTATTTTCTTATATCGCTAACGTTTTCGAATAAAACATACAAAATATAAATTAATTGCGTAAGATTTCACAATTAACGGCGTACGTTTCGGTGGCCTCCCCCGTAAACTAAATAGAGCAGCGGAAACGTGCCTAACAAAGGTTTGGAAATTTACCTTTTTCGATGGAAAATTGGTCCTTCAGGGGGGTGTAAAGCTTGAGTTAGTCCCTGGGTGTAGTGGTGGACTTCCTACAGTTGCTTCTCTCGAAACCGTTTGCTTTTGGCAGATTTTTCAATATTGCGTCATACGACGAAATTTCCAAAATCGGTACTTTAAGCGATGTTTTCGGAATTTTTGGGGAACCGAATATTCCCCTTTTTCGGACGTACTGGAAATGATACCGAAGAAAGGCGAAATTAATTACGTATTGGTAAACTACACTGATTCGGACGCCCGGGGGTAATTGTAAATCTGCTAACATTCAGGTCGAGAGCTAGAGCCTGACTTCTGTCTTTATATATATATATAAAAGCGGTCGAACGTCACAACTCTATATGTCGGCCATTTTATTGAACACACAAATTTAATCTATGCATAATAGAGACGTTCACACTTCTCAACATTGCAGGCGTCATGTCTCTAAAAGCATGTTGAATTTGTATTTGCACATTTTCTTTCCAAAGTATGGCCCAACGACATGTTCGCCTACAATTCCTCCCCAAACATTTAAGGACCAGCGACGTGGATCATCCACGTTTCTTACGAATGATGGACTTGAGTAATAGTGGAAGTTGTGACGGTTCATATTCCCATATTTATGAGAAGTTGCTTCGTCAGAGAAAAGGACATAATTAAATATAATAATTAAATTTAATATTTAGTCTCTATTGAATAAAAAAAGGGTCCATTTTTTATTTCACATATTCTATTTGAAGCACCTTTTACGTACATAAGTTCGTATGTCAATAATGACATTAATGATTATCGGAAAACAGTGGGGATTAATTTCTCGTCATTTATAATAATATAAAACGTAACTTCCAACTTCTTACGAGAAAGTATTCGGTTATGCACTGCCGCTGTACTTTTGTGAAGACAAGTACTGTAGGCCACTCTAATTTAAAAAGTTTTATTTAATAGAAATGCATTACCTAGACGGGAGCTCGGGACAAAGGGCTATAATACAGCTTTAATCAGCATAAACCATTAGCTGGACACATTAGTCGGACATTGAGAATGAAATCCCTAAAATACTTTGATGTTAATTCATATGTAGTTCGATACGACCACATATATACTGTTTTAGTTTTACATATATTGAAAATTAGAAATATACTTAGCATTAGCACATTAGATAATCGAAATTTCTAAGCGCATCATACCTGTATGCTGACTTCTAATCTAGAATTATAGTTTTATATTTTGCACGTCAAAACCAACGTGTGTCAGTTGTAAAGGAAACTACAGGGCGAACTACATGGGATGTTCAATCATTAAAAACTTTAGCAATAACTTTTGTCCCTATAATCAGTCAACGCAGCTCCCCCAAAATTCGATCAACCAACCCCAACGCACCTATAACTGGGAACATTACATCAATCCCAAAGTATTACGCTAATGTAGTAACCGGGAATTAAGCAAATGCTAATACCAATTCAATAAATAATGATCAACTCGCCCCTAATACTGACTCCTTTATCTATAAAATCCTTAGTAATGTTCTAGAATTGATAACACCCTATTTAGATCAAATAAAACATTTCATAATGTCAATAATTCCAATGCTTTTCAATGGCGACAAGTAATCATAATCTAGTACACAAGTTAACAGTAACCAGTTGGAATGCTGATGGGTTAAAGAATCAGAGGTCAACATTTATATCATTCATCGCAAGAAGTAATATAGATATAGCAAGTGTTACCAAAACGCATCTAGTCAATAAAGGAAAATTTACAATACAGGATATTACATTTTTAGGAAAGACAGAAGCAACAGTAGCGTGGGGAGGAGCGGCAATAATTACAAAACGTACCCTACTGATACTACCAACAGACCTAGATAATATAAATCACATAGAAGCCACGTCTGTAAAAATTACCTTAAAAATAACAGTCCACTAATACCATTTTGTTGATACAAATCACCTAACAAGCAACTCAGATGTGAAGAACTTGAAATAATTTTTAATATAGTTGAACCTACACTATTGGTAGGTGATCTAAATTGCAAACAGATAAACTGGGGCTGCAGGAAAACTAATCCAAACGACGTTAAACTTAATAACTTCGCGTCTCAACTCACGATTACACATCTCGGCACCTATGGACTACACTTATTTCTCACACAGAGTCGACTACATGTCTGATATACTAGATATAACTGTGCATAAAAACTTAACCATTCAAATCAAACAGACAGTCTAAATAGAGCTCGATTCAGATCAATTGCCTGTAATTGTGGACGTTAATTACTCGCCCCTGTGTTATCCAAAAATTCCTAAACTTATAAACGACTTAATAAAGTGCAACATGTTTCAAACATAAATGAACAACCACCTATCTTGCCCTACAAACCTACCCTCATAGAATGACATCAACAACGCTATAGAAACTTTTAAAAATGCAGTTATTCAAGCAGTGCAGTACTCTACTGTAATAAACACGCCGCGCAAATATACAAACCATCCAAACCCTCCACTGAATGTATTCAATCTCATTAAAGAAAAAAAATGTAGTGAGAAGAACATGGCAGAGAACAAGGGATCCGGTAATCAAAGTAAGGCTCAACCAACTTTTAAGACCAGTCAGGGAAAAATTAGATGAACATTGACACAAGTTCTATAAAAACGTGATTAACAATAAAGCCCCAGGAAACCATATGATGCCAAACATACTTCCTAAAAATCTTCCAGATAAATCTATAGCTTCCCTGACAGCGATCTTTAATGCATGTCTAAGAACAGGTTACTTCCCAAAAGTATGGCGACAAGCACTTATTCTTAGGTTCCCCAAGCCCGGCAAAAAGCACAGTGATGCAGCAGCCTACAGACCAATAAGTTTACTACCCACTCTTTCTAAACTTCTTGAACAGATAATTCACCATCGACCAAAGAGATTTCTTGAAGATAACAACGCCATACGTCAAATACAATTCGGGTTCAAAAACCATCACTCTACAAATCATCAGTACTAAGACCCACGGAAATGACAGAGAAAGACTTTGAAAACAAGTTGCACACAGTTATCACGTTTGTGGATGTAGCATAAGCATTTGACCGAATCTGGACAAACGGGCTCTCAAAATGCTGAGAATGAACATTCCTCCATATCGTATGTAAACCATTAAATCGTTCTTGGCATGCAGAACATTTCAAGTAAGAGTAGGATCATATATATACCTACCTTAATTTATTTAATTAATTTATACCAGCATAATCAGACCAATACTCACTTATGGTTGATGTGTATGGGGTGCTACGTTCAAAACAAATATCAATAAATTACAAATTATACAAAATAAAATCTTGCATACCATCAACATCACCAATGCTCAATGGTTCGTAAGAAACACGCAGCTACATAGAGGAACAAACATCCCCACTATCCCGGATTTCATTACCAAGATATCCAAGAAATTTTACAATAAACTCGACCAGTACAGTGGTGCTGGACACTATCAATTGGGCTCACGATCAATACGTACAAGATCCAAAAGGAAGTAGGCCAGAGACCTTCTAACAAGTGATAGTGAATAATACCTTTAAATCATAGTGAACAGAAATGACTAATACACATTAATTCTAGTGAAACGATTACTTACCTATGAGCACCTTTTTTTTTCACATTAATTTATACTATCGTTCTCCCCCGGAACCGCTTGCGCATTACTTCAGGGGGGTGCGGGCGTCTCTTATATACTAAGCATTCATGCAACATGCACCCTAAACTTAACTAAGCGAAATGCGGTCGTCCCAGTCGGGATTCGAACGCTCTAGCCGATCGACCACATTTCGCCGTGGCCTCGATGAAGAAGAACTTCAAACAAAACTATAAACAACAATAGCAGTTGACTAATACTACAACAATTGTTAGAGACCTCGTGACCTCATTCATGATTTGTAATGTTATAATTTATTTTCTCTACGACTATAATATAATATATTCGTTACATATATCTTTTTAGTTGAAGAATGATAGATATTCTCCATTTCCGTTGGATACTGTTCTCGATTTTGGTGGATTTCTGTATCAGAATCCAACGATAAATTGCGGAACCGGAAGCTAGTGGGCGTGGCATGTTAGCGCTTGGGATCTCCCACTTGTTTTTGAAGTAACTGTCAAAAACAGTTTTAAATTTTCGTATTCATAAAAACAGTAAGAACTAGGTCTGGATAATTCGGATAGTGAAAACGCTGAAATGTGTTCGCCACCGGAAACCTCGAAAACGACGTGTATTAATTTACTGCCGAAGAAATCGCAGAAACAGTACACAGTGGGGTACACGGCGTAAAATGGTTGTGGGTAGTGAACCGACATACGTCCATCTAAAGCAAAATTTTTATTATATTGATTCGGATCAAAAAGTGTAACTTCCTATGAAATAGTCGTAGAGAAAGTATAGTCTCCTACTCGTGTAGAATAACTATTATTCACTCGGATGATTCTGTCACTCGCCCTCGGTTCGTGACAGAATTTTCATCCTTGTGAATAATAGCTGTCATTCTACACTCGTTGAAGAATATACTAATTAACTATGCTATGTATAGCAACAGTTGCTGCACTGCTAAAACGAATATAAAAAAAAATATATATATTGCAAGTCAAAATGAATATATTGTACTCGTTTGTTGTATGTTACATAACGGTGTGTGGTGGTAGCTCAGTTGGTAGAGCGCGATTCTCGCTTGGGTTCGAAACCCCAGCATTGATACGCAGTTTATATATATATATTTCAGTAATAAACAACATTGTAAATAAAAACTCTTAGGTATCTTTAGAGAATAAAATATTATATTAAAAATAATATCGACCACTATAACATTTTATATACTGCTGGAAACAGATTTACATAGTGCCGTTTGCCTACATCTGCGCGACATTCTTCAAGTATCTCTGTTTCTTTCTACTAAACGTGTCAGTCGACAGAATACGTTACACGTACAGTGTAGGTCTTGTTTCGTTCGCAGATGTTACTACGACATGCGTCTTTGTCGGAAATACGAATCTGCAAGCAACTAACAAAGACAGAAATGCGTTCAGTTTGTGCTGTGCAAATAAAGCGCTAATCCGAAACTGAAGATTGCTCATCGTAAGAACTATAATACAAATACAAAAACAAAACAAGTAAATCAAAAACAATAACGGCGTTCTGCTCTTTCCTGATTTTAGATAATATCTTATCCATTAATGAGAAAAACAACGGGTTTCTGTATCTCCTGGGATGCTAAATAATTCCTTCCAATAGATAATCGAAAACAAAAGGATACTTCTTGTGTTTCCTGGCAGATAAAGAAAACACAAAATAACGGTTTTGGTTTTCCCTTGATTTTAAATAATATCTTCTACATTGGTAAAAAAAATGAGTTTCTGGATCTCCGGGGAACCTAAACAGTACCTTATCAACAGATAATACGGAAACAAGCAGTACTCCTTATGTTTCCTAATAGATAATACAAACGTGAAAAAACAGTTTTTTCTCTTCTTGGATTCTAAATGAAATGTTATCGTTAAAAAAAAACAGTTTCTGTTGTGATAGATAATTAAATCAATGTTCTGTTTCCGTTTCTTCATAAATAATAAATATGCAACAACAAAGAGTTTTGGCCGCTTGAGATCTCAAAAAACACCGTGCCAATAAATAAAGAAATAAAATCAATGCTTTTATTTTTTTCGATATATAATAAAAATACAAATGCAACTGTTTTTTAGTCTACCAGGGTACTAAACAATAGGTAATGAAACATAACCTAAAAGCAACGCCGTTTTTGTTCTTCGGTAGATAATGAAAACACAAACTAAGACAACGGTTGTTTGGTCTTACTCTAACTAACTGAAATTGTGTCTCTGAGTGGAATTGCAGATGTGTTACAGAGTTGTAATCAAGTGTTTTATAAATTGATTAATCTGCCCGTTTTGACATAAATTTGTGGGTTATATTAAAGCTTCATTAGAAAAGCCATGCCTTCAAACTATAGATGCTAAGTGGACAAGTGCATAATGTCTCATTATGGCATATTAAATTCTGCACTAAACATTGTATCGGCCTCTGCGTTAAACACTTTACACTAAACTGTATTACCCTCTTCGATGAAACATGATGGGTGATCAACGTAATGTGTATCTGATGATAGAAGTTTTAATTAAACATGTATCTAGATACAATCACGTACGAGTACACTTTAGATGTTTTTAGTTAATTTCAGTTACTTTAGATGAACAACATGTCATACTTTAATAATTGGAAGGTTTTTAAGTGGAATGAAGCCGGTCAAGTAGTTGGAAAACCCCATATGTGCAAATTGCAGTAATAACGAATAATTTCTAACTTTAAACATGCGCGATGTAAGAATGTAATAATTTTATAAATATGCCTGGTAACATAAAAGCTGTTTAGAGAATGAGTTTTTTCTTTCAAGAATTTTCAGTGCTGTTACGTTGCTTTGTAAATTTTTATTAAATGGCAGCATCTTAGTTGTAATTGTCACATTTGAAAAGACGTATTCTCGTAGAACTGTCTCGACGAATTTTTAAACGTCGTTTCTACTGAAACTGATTCTTCAGTTTCAAAGAGAATTTCTGTTTATTCCATTCTCCTGCAGACGCGCAAGAATTACAAATTCGTTCTGAAGAGGCGAAAAACTGAACCAACGAATTCGCTTCGCTTGATTACGCTAACAACTAAGGAGTGTTACGACCGACTTTGTGATTGGAAGGCAAGGCATTTGTGATAGATTCGACTTTAGAATTCGGGAGCAGACAATTCGAATTCATCTTTTGGCGCAATTTAATTAGTCTGTCTTTGTACGGTTTGTTGTTTTGTTTTGCTATTGTACTACTTTGGGAATAATCAACATTTAGCTTGCGAAAGGCAACGAGGGAGACAATAGCAACAAATCTTCATTTGTCAGATTTTTGGAGACCTTTCGCATAAAAAATTCATTTTGCTTCAAGCACGGCGTAGATTCTCTCTCGGGCTCAATACATAACATGAAATCAACGTCTTTTTAGTACAGTGGAAAATCGAGAATATAACAGATTTTTGTCCTCTTATTTTGTCAATTGTTTTTTGAAACGCATTCAAAGTTTGTATGAAAGCTTTAAACTGCAAAATTAAGTAGAAACTAGTTGAACCTGTGGGCTACGTCCAACAATTTGCTAGCCTGTTCATTAAAAAATGACAAATTAGATGTATGGAGATATACTTAACAAAATAATGTTTTTTAATGTTGATATAAGTAGTTCTTTCTTGTAACGAAATACCGTGTACATTTTTGTATATTTGCATGTTTCCTATTGTTTTCGTTTTTTATCACACTGAATTATTATATTTTGTTGAAAATATCACTGAAAATCACTTGCGACAGTTGTTACAGGAATCGTGTAAAATATTGTAATGATTTCACAGATTCGGGAAATGTACTAATGAAATTGTTGATCTTCAGAAACACTGATGATTGCCAACCTTCGGAATGAAGGCGGTACTTGTAGAAGAAGAAGAAACACTGAAGCCTTATAAAAAATGTTTCCTATTATAAATGTATAAGTATTTCGTATAAAAAGGTATCTCTTGTTCTTCTTCTTTAGCCCTCAGTTTGCCCAGTTTTGAGCATAGGCACTTGATGGAGCAAGTCCTTCCAGGTATCACGATTTTGTGCTACTCATATCCATGGTAACCCGGCCACTTTTTTTATGTCATCATACCATCTCATTATTGGCCTGCCTCGGTGTCTTTTTACTAGCTATGGTCTCTACTGGATAATTTTAACGTTCCATCTGTTCGTGCTGAATATCCTGCATATTCCCATTTCAAATTTGTCACTATTCTTACTATATCGGCGACATTAGTTCTATGCCTTATCTACTCGTTTCTCTTTTATCTCGTAGCGTGATACACATAATTGCTTTGTCCATTGATCTCTGAGTGACTTCCAATTTTGTTTTTACATATTTGTTTTGTCAAAATTCATGTCTGCGCGCCATAGGTCAATACAGGAAGTATACATTGGTTAAGTACCTTAGATCGTAAACTTTGGAGTATTTTCTTGTTTTTTGGAATATAGACTAATTTTTTAAACGCTGCCCAAGCTAAACGTCTTCTTCTTTCTATCTCAAGTTATTTGTTTTCTTTGCTTAACGTTACTATTTGTATATATATATATATATTGCTGTGTATGCCCCCACCTTACTTAATACGTTCAGCAAACAAGGAAAGAAATTACTGAGAATAACGTATTAAAATTAATGAAGGTAATTCACATCCAATAACACGGTTATAAGAGACTCTCAAGGGTAATATGCTGTATTACGGACTTGTAGTATACTATGAACCTGTTTAATTTAGACAAAGTAATAAATGTTCAATAATTTCCATAAATGAAGTCTGAATTTACAATCCATTACATGGATGCTCCCTAGTTTTACAAATTTTAAAATTACAAATTAAAGAAATAATAAACACAACTGAATCTTCTCGATTATAGTCAAATCTTAAGTTTAAAGTATCACCAACCTTGTTCGACGACAAAAAAACTAACCACCAACCTCTTTCTTCAGTAGATCTTTCCAAACTGCCCCAACACACTCCTACCAGCTGTCAAGAGCTTTATCAACCTCCACCTTGGCTCAGACTGGAACTCTTTCCAATATTATCTTCTTTCCAATCTTCTAATTAAATTTTAACACCTACTAACATCTCCAACTTCTCCTGGATATAAATTATAGTAAAACCTTCACAAGAAATTATTCTTGTTCAAGTACCAATTCAAAGATATATCCACCTTTCATTAAAAAACTTTATTCTTCAGTTTATAAAAAAACCTTTACAATCTTCTATGTAGAAAAACTCGTTTAACAGCTATTCTATACCAAGATTTTAATACCATGTCCATAAAAACACCCTTCTTTACTTTTCACAATTTCTCGTCACTTATTAAATGTTAATTTTAACTTTTTATACAAGATACGTAAATGTACACCTCTTTCTTTTTTCTAATTTTTTTTGGTAACTAACACAACCTCCTATCTACAAATAAATTACACACTATCTAACAACCATCGGACACCGCATGCAATGGATAGGAATTACTAATCATTCCTTTCTACTGCAAAGAAAATAAATAAATGATCTAAAATATGTTTTCGAATAGATTTAACCCGAAAACGAAGCAGATTATGGAAAGCTCCAAATCCCATCACACATCATCCCTGGTTTATTATCATCAGTATAAGATTTATTGAACAAAAAT
>JABXWE010006821.1:0-19137 GCA_014611495.1 Limonius californicus
TACAAGAGACTGGCAATTCCAACATTGTAATCAAACGATTCGATTTGGCATCGTTAAGTTCTGTGAGAAAATTAGCGAAAGATATAAATGATACTGAAGAAAGATTGGATATATTAATTCACAATGCAGCAACTGTTGGTATAGGGAATGGTTATACGGAAGATGGGTTACATAAAGCAATGCAAGTTAACCATTTTGGGCCATTTCTATTAACGCACCTGCTTGTTGGTCAGTATTCGATATAGTTTGAAAACTGTATGTTACAAAATATCTGTTTTAGGATTATTGAAAAAGTCTGCACCTAGTAGGATCATATTTGTCAGCTCAATCGGCGCATTTTTCGCAAAATTGAGTGTAAATGATTTAAATTCTCCTATAAACAAACTTACAAAGATGTATTCGGAATTTATTATATATTCAAATTCTAAACTGTGTAACGTGATAACAGCGAGAGAACTTTCCGTAAAACTGAAAGGAACGGGTGTAACTGCCAATTCTCTGCACCCGGGAGTAATTAGCACACCACTTCTTGGACAGTTTTCTGACGAGTTTTCTCAATTACAAAAATATTTCATATCTTCGATGACATATTGTGCAATGCCATTAATAATGAAGGTGGGATATTTACAATTTGTTTATGAATTCGCATATTAAAATAATTTGTTTCCAGGACGCAGAAGAAGGAGCTCAGACTGCAATACATCTGGCTTTAGCTAAAGAATTAGAAAATACCACAGGGACATATTTCATGGACTGCAAACCTTACAAAACGCCTAGCGCCGCAGAAGACCAGAAGTTAGCATCAGGAATTTGGAAAGCTTCTGAAGATTATGTAAAATTATCACCAGAAGAAAAATTGTAGTTATACGAAAACCTTATATTTCTTATAATTTGCATTCTATTTATCTAAATCATTAAAACTGTTAGTTAGCTTCTATTCACTGGCACAACCAGTTATCAAATAACCTCGCATGTACCTATGTATGCTCATAAAACATAATTATGCTGTTTAATCCATAAAATACATGTTAGACTTCGATCGCGATTTCGCCAATTGACGTAAAAAACAGCACGTGTCTAACATTTTTTCAGGTGTGTATAAGTAAAGAATCTAGATAGGGAAAGAAGAAAAACCCTATGGGCTATAGCGTATATGCTGTGATTTAGGATGCATAACTAGTTACTTGGCTAAGTATAACATTATTTGTGTGAAAATACTACTTGAAGTCTACTAAGGTTAAAGGATTATCTTATTTCTGGTATTCGCCAGGTAAATGAGTCATTCACATTCTTGAGGTATACCAGCGTTACAAAACCTACCCGAACTGAACTTGTACAATATCCTTTGCTTGTATTCTGCCAAAGAATATTTAATTTGATTTTTGGTTTGATTCTGCTTACATCTAAGTTGTTGCAAAGAATACTAAATATAAGTAGGTGTATATTCTTTGGTTTGTTTTCTTATTATTTAAAACCTATGTTGTCAATCGGAAGTTGATGAACATTTATTATCGACATAAATTATAATTTAAGGTACAAAAAAATTAGTTTGGTGATTATGAATCTGAAATTTGGGCCATGTTGGCCCACATTAGTTGTTACTTTGCCTACGACTTTAAAAGTCATGGTTTGATAATGTTATTTATGTAAATGGGTTACTTTGCCCAAAAAATATGTTTTTTAATATACTTCTTCTTCTTCGAGTGAAACTTTTTCAACCATTGCTTATTTTGTGGGAAAATAATGAAAAATTATCACGAACTAACCTATGCCACGAAATTACCAAGATTTACCCTATACCTTATTTAATTAGTACCTACATGAAGATAGAAACAAACTTGATCAAAATGTTACACTAACAGTTTGATAACGCGGAAACTATCAATTTTAGGCCCCTATAATCTGATATCGTATTAACCTACTTTTATTACACACTGTACACAGAACGGGCATTTTTAAACCTGTATCATAGACGAATCCGGTGTGGTATCTGCATCCAATTGCATAGAGAAAGCAGTATGATCTTCATCGAAATGAAAAGAGCTTGAATAATACGTCGCCTTACCATAGACCCTTGACCTGATTTGCTTTTTAAATTCGAGTTCTTTGGGCGACACCGGCGATATTGCGTGGTCAAGTTGCATGCCAGTTTAGTAATTTAAGGGAACAGCATTATGAGTGAGCTTATTTTTTCTAGAATTCATGAAATGCTTTTCGGAAAAATGCATAGCATAAGATAATAAGGCAACTGAAACAATGTAAAACATATTGTAGAAAACAGTACCTTTGTTTTTTCTCTCATTCATTAATACTACCGTTCCCCACCCTGGAAACCGTCTTCGCATTACTTCAGGGGGGTGCGGGCGTCCCTTACATACTAGCCATTCATGCAACATGCACCCTAAACTTAACTAAGTGAAATGCGGTCGCCCCAGTCAGGATTCGAACATCCCAACCGATCGGCCACATTTCGTTGTGACCTCGAATGACAGTGTGTATCCGCACTACTCCACCGAGGCCCCTAGAAAACAGTATCTAATCCTCCCACTTGAGACTCTCCTGGTGCACTTATTAAAACGAACTAGGCGCTAACCTGCAACCTGGATGAGTAAGGTATACACATAAAATTTTAAAAGATTGGTCCAACTATTAGTATAATTATATGCAAAAAAGTGTCAGACAATTGTCACTTTAGAATGCTGTAAGTCCGCAAGGAAACATTTTCGGCTAAGGTTAATATAAACTTTTTTTTTTGTTTTCATGTGGAGAACTCGGTCCCAAAGTTTTAACAACTATTTCAGGACTACCTTGCATATAAAAATGAACAAGCAAAATATTATGACAAACAAAGCAAATCACTTAAACATTTTATGTTAAGATTAAAACCGTATGGAAACTTTAACTGGTATAAATTACGTAACTTGATTATACAGTATTTCTGTAAAAATTCCTAAAACACGTAGATATTAGCTATTCATTTTTACGAAATTACTTGTTAAAACAATAAACTATACAATTTAAGTTACACGTTGCTTAATGTAAAAGATGTTCTCTCCTATTCCTAAGTACGATTTCCCTTCCGTAAGCGTTTCTCGTGAACCACGAGACGGTCCTGTTAGCCCAAAATGAAAACTTAATCGATGCAATAACACAGCTCCAGACATACACCTACAAAGTGTGCAAATGGTATGGTATGAATGGGCAAGCTTAAATTTATATTTTTGAAAACATTATGCTTCTTCCAGTAGATCAAATTCAAACAAACAACAGCTTTACCTTCTAACAAGATAATTGCTCTGTATATACGGCAAATATAATAAGGCGGTGTTTTTTTTAACAATAACATCGTGGTATTGCCTTGGACTGTATGAAGTCCCGATTTAAACCCCATAGAGAATATTGAAGACAGCTGGGAAGAATTAAGTAAAGATGAACATTATTAGCGAAATCGTATATTGTCTATGCCTGCTTAAATCAAGTTATAGACACTGATGGAGCAATGACAAAATATTAACCCTTATACCTGCTTCATATATAATCCAGCTGATTGTAGGTCCTCGTGGAAGGCCGAGTGGCAAGCAGCTTACGGAAATCGGACTCACCTTTATTGTGATTCCTCTTGTATACAAAGCTTATAAAGTTGATGCCCAATAATACAATAAAAGTACTCAGAAATAAAAGATATGGTGAATTTGAAGACAAATATAATTCTACTGCTGTTTGAAATTGGTAATACACGTAGTACAAGAAAAATATCCAAAACGGTAATAATTGTAGTTAAACACAGAGGGAAGATTAAACGTTCAAACAAGATAGGCTCGCCGCCAGTGGCTTGCGGCATTTACTTTAATGAACAGATCTATGCAGCCAGTGACGTTCGAGTTTACAGAAATTAATTAACTTTAACCTAAACGAATAATGAAAAACTGGGCAACTGAAGATTGTCTCACTTTTAATATTACAATGAAATTAAACTGTTCTATTTCTTAGTCTTTAACGAAACAGGGAAAAAGAAACACTGTACAGTACTTTGGCAAGTTTTACCTTAGTACTCCGTGAGTACAGAGTAGAAAGGTTTTCTCCTAGGTTCTTCGGGAAGCAGGAAAAATTCGCAGGCACGCCCCTGACCTCGGATCACGAGGGAGACACAACGCTATGGGCCAGGACTTTCTTACGCGAAGAAAAAAAACGGAAACTTCAAATACCAAAATCTCCGTCGCTACACAGGACGATCACTTGCAACAGCTCACAGGAGACTGTCACGAGGTTGATAGCTTATATTCCGACACAAGTCGAGAGAACAAATTCATTGAATTGTCTTCACAAAAATCTGACACCTGCTAATATATTAAATGCGACACAAGTCGAAGAGTCTTTCGCCTAACACAGAACACGAAACGATAAATTCATTTAGCAGAAGAAAGCAGCCAACAACCCGGTTTCCAAAACTTATGCCCGTTCGCTCCCAGAAGCTAGCGTCCACTGACTTCCCCCTGCCGCAGAAACGCCCACCCAACGAAATTGTTCTAGAACAATCTTCTTGCACGCGTGCCTACCGGCGAATCTGCAAGCGAAGAGTTCCAAGAACTGCCTTTTGTCGGCAAATCCAGACTTACACAAGTACGTCGAACGGAACAGATGGGAACTTTCAAAGGCTAAGTGGCAAAACTCAAACGAACATAACAGTCTATACGGTTTCATATTTTTGAATCGCCGTGTCTTTAATGAAACACTGTAGATTTATGACGCCTGAAAACAATTTCCTATGGAAATTCCTGTAAATTAGATAAGTAATGCGTTGGTTAATGTCAGCCTCCCGGAACCTCAATCGAAGATGGGCGGTTCTCAACTAAAGTCGAATAAATAATGTAATTAACTCCTCGTCAATCACCTGGAAAGGGCGCCACCAGTTTGTAATAAAATACGCTAACATTAACTCAGATGTAGATCGGGTAAGCCGGACCCCAAGTTCTCCACTTACCTAATTAGTCGCTACAAATTTACACAGATAGGGTAGCAATAAATAATAAGACCAATTGCAACGATATTTTTAATGATGCAAATAGAACACCAATTAAATTAATCCCCAAGTAACCTTTACAAAGATTAGGTCAATATGTTCTTGAATCCTGTATGAGTACACAACAACTCGCTCAAGTCACTTAATATAGCAATTAAAAATTGAAGTAATCGACCAATGTAAGAATACTGCGTTTCGCAAATAAAAATACAACGTTTGTGAAACAAATAAACACCCTAACCGCTGAAAGTACTTTCATCGATCATAAGCGCTCTAAAAATACACAATACACACTAATGTACAGTTGTATTAAACTAAACAAGTGATTCGCAAGCACATTAAACAATTTGGAATTAAATTATAAAAAGAAAGTAATGTAAATTAAACAATGAGTGATTTAAATCGACTCCGAAAATCAACGTAAAATTAAACAGAATTCACTTCCCTGCGGATCTAGATGGCACGGCGTTCTCTGGAATCTGGCGGGCCCGTCTGGACACGTGTTGCTGCTCGCCAGCTGAATGTACTAACCCAGAAAATGCTTCTTGCACGCAGATTCAGGAATTCAGAAAGTAACTAAACTTTGGCAAAATCTCGCCGCCCCCAACTTGTTGTCTAAATATAGTAAATAAAGAAACGTGTTAGGCTAGCATGTTCGAAAAGATGGACGAACTTACCAATCGAAATTCCGATTGACGTTAATAAAGACTGGAACGAACATTCAAATCGGTCATCAGACCCACATCGAAAATCTACTAACTACTACAGATTACGATGTCCACAAAGATTCCCTCAAAATATCGAGAAGAAACTCAACAAATGTAAAAAATCGAACTTAATCGCTGGAATAAAGTGTACTAAGTGTGATAATGTTTTCCATTTAAGCTGTGCCAAATTGTACAAGGGTGGAAAGTTCTTAGATGACGATAAATTTGTGTGCTGTGAGAAAACCGGTGATTTTAACCTCAAAATACCAAATCTAAACGACGAAAACTTAATGTTTGATAACTTTGTGGATAGTAATACTGCCATCGATTCACGAATTGTGAAGTATATACTACAGCAAAAAGACATAATTATACAAGAGCTACGAGAAAAAAACTCGCTACTCTATGATCAAATTGAACTGTATAAAAACGCATTAAACAAATACCCAGTCGAGTGTGTAAACGGTAACAGTGGTCGTAAAGGCAGTAGCAAGGACACCACTAATTACAGTGATAAACTCAGACACAAACCCGGAAATAATACCGGAGTGGCATTGAAAACCGGTATTGATACCACAAATTTAACTGCAGCTGCCCGAAACACTGATAATACACCAGCTGCGCTTGTGAAGGATGTTAGTGTTGATACAAGCATTAAAGAAAGCAGCGTATCGCAAGTGAATAATCGACACCTCCCTGAATGGACTACCGTAGAAAGGAGCAGGCGTAAGAATAAACCTGAAGTAATTAAAGGGACAGCCAAGTTAAGTAGCAGTAGCACCCTACGTGCGGCTGAGAGCAAGGGCTGGCTTTATGTTGGGCATGCCCAACCGCAAACCACCACTCAAGATTTAACCGACTATCTAAAAGGAAAATACCCTGATAAGCAATTCGCTGCTGAAGAAATACCCAAACACGAAAGCAACAAGAGTACAAATAAATCATTTAAGGTTGGTATGGAATTAAGTTTACTTAGCGAACTAAAACAACCAGACTTTTGGCCAGAGAACTTAATCATCAAGCCCTTTCGTTTCTCATTCTTATCTCCGAAATATCCCAAATAAGACCAAAACAGCTTTCAGTCCTCGAGTCGCTCTAAAAATTTGCCATATTAATCCTCAATCATTAACCAACAAGATGAATAGACTTCAGGTTTTTCTTGAAATAGAAAAACCACATATATTGTGTATATCCGAACACTGGTTCAACAAGAACAATATCACCATGGCTATACTCCAAGGATACCAGTTAATAGCAAGTTACTGCCGAATCCAATCCATCCACGGGGGAACCCTAATTTTTACAAAATCTACCGAACATATGCTGGTAAGCGAAATCAAGAATATTGAAGAACTTTCGATTGAACAACACTTCGAGTGCAGCGGTGTGAAAGGTCGTATTAGTGACTATAAATTCTGTGTAATATCTGTGTACAGACCACCTGGAGGATGCATCATCACATTTATCGACCAATTAACAGTTGCGCTAAATTGTTGCCTCAAAATTTGTACTAACATTATTGTGTGCGGTGATTTAAATGTCGATTACCTAACTGAATCTTACCATAAGCAACTACTTAATGATTTACTTACTAGTTTCAACTTAAAATGCACATCACTCGAACCAACAAGGTTGTTTACGAACCAAGTCGGTGGCTCATCCACAAGTAAAATCGATTATGCATTGACTAATGTGCCTATCGAATTTTGTGAAACGTCAGCTATTCAGCCCAACTTAGGAGATCATCTAGCTTTAGTTCTTTCCCTTCATATTTTAAACACTAACCCCGCTAATGATAACTCACGTGCAAATAAAACGAAGGTTAGAGACCTTTCAAATAGAAATCTATTTAACTTAAAAGCTCTGTTCAATATGATAAGTTTCCAGGATATATATAATGATAACAATGATATCAACACTACATACGCAAATTTTATCAACACAATTGCATGGGCGCTAGATGACATTTGCCCTGCTAAGTATAGGAAAGTTAGCAAAAATCAGCCAATCGACAAAAAGTGGATTACGCCAATAATTATCGATGCTAGTAAAAAATTAAAAGACCTTTTCTGGCTTCAGAAAAATATTAACCAACCAAACATCACGCAAATGTATAAAATTAAAAAGAGAGAATATAGCAATTTGATTAATAACACCAAAAAAGAATATTTTGCCAATCTCATAAATACCTCGCCAAATAAACCAAAAATGGTCTGGAAAATAGTTAATAACACTTTAGGACGCCTAAATGCGCGTAGTGATATTACCTTAACTAACAATGGGGACTTAATTACAAATACCACCTTAGTAGCCGAACTATTTGCCGCACATTTCTCTAGTGTAACTGAAATCAGTCTCAATAACCACTTTGGTAACGACCGTTCCAAAGTTTGCACAACCAACACCACTAAGCTAAGCAATAGTTTTTATTATCAACCTATGACAGGATGTGAGATATCCGACATCATACTCGGCCTAAAAAATGTACACAGCGCTGGTGCTGATGATCTATCTGTCCGCATTCTAAAATCAATACGCGAACATATTGCAGAACCTTTAGCATATCTAATGAATCTGTCCGTTGAATCAGGTACTTATCCAAACGCTTTAAAAATTGCATCTGTGGTACCTATATATAAGAAAAATGATCCACATTGTATCGATAACTACAGACCAATCGCAATATTAAACACGATCTCTAAAATATTTGAACGTGCAATGCACAACAAAATTATCAATTTTATAAACACATTTAATTTGTTTGACAACTCTCAACACGGTTTTCGGGCAGGGAGGTCAACAGAAAGTGCCGCTTGCGAATTCGTAGAATACATCTATGCCAAACTTGATAACGGTGAGCACGTCGCGGGGCTTTTCTTTGACCTCTCGCGCGCCTTCGACTGTTTGAATATCCCTTTTGTATTAGGTTTTAGAGGTAACATTTTGACTTGGATAGAATCCTATCTAACCCACAGAAAAATGTATGTAAAAATAAACAATACTGCTTCTAACGAATATGACATTAATATTGGTGTACCCCTGGGTTCGGTGTTAGGCCCATTAATTTTTTTATTATATGTAAATGATATGCCCCAACATATTAGCCTAGGCAAAACCGTAATATTTGCCGATGACACATCGATAGCGGTCTCGGCGCCTAACCCTGAGGTGCTCAAAACTCGTGCGAATTTAGTTGCGAAAGATTTTCACGACTGGTGCTCCAAGAATAATCTAATCCTCAATGCAAGTAAAACCGTCTTTATAAACTTTAACATGCCCACAGACAAAGGGCTCGAGCTGACAGTTGATAACACCTGTATCGCGGCATCTACCGCAACTAAATTCCTAGGTATTTATATAGACAACTCGATTAATTGAAAGCCTCATATTAACTGGATTAGTAGCAAAATAAGCAAAGCCTGTTTTGCAATTTTGCAGCTCAAGTCCACCCTAAACACTGATAACCTTGTGAATGTCTACTTCTCCCTAGTTTATTGTCACCTGACATATCATGTGATACTCTGGGGCTCTGCAACTAATGTCCACAGAATTTTCGTTAATCAGAAAAGAATAATCAGAATTATTTTTAATTTAGGAAACAAAGAATCCTGTAAATCAACATTTAGGGAAAACAAGCTAATGACATTCCCATGTATATATATGTATAAATGTATCTTGTTTATTAGAAATAATATGGGCAATTATAGAACAAATGCGAGCTATCATCAGCATTACACCCGCAATGGGTACTTACTTAGCACCATAAAACACCGTACCAGCAAATTTGAAAAAGCGCCATCTTTAATAGGCGCAAAATTATACAACAAATTACCAAAACATATTAAAAACATAAAAAAATTTAGTGACTTCAAATGTAAACTCAAGGATTTTTTCCTTGAGAGAACTTATTATACGGTGGGAGACTTTCTTGTCGATCATGTTTAATTTGTTGTGTTTGTTGTGTTTAATTATAATTTGTAATTTACCGTTTTCATTGTACACTCACACCCCTTTGACGAAATTATCCATTTGTATGGCACTTAATTAATAATAAATGAATATGAATATGAACTATCAAGTACTTTTGCGAAGAAGTCTATTATGACGTTCAGTCAATCGTCACAGTCACAGGAAGATGGTTGCCGGAAAAATGCAATTTTGTCTACCAATCACTCAGGCGCAGTCTTCGAAAGTCAAGGGAGGACTGCGCAACTCGAACAAACATAAGCGAAGAAAGAAAAATGGGTTGCAAACCAACCAGGCGCAAAAATACCGTTACAGATTGTCATATTGTTTGATAGTTCTAATCTTTCTCTCCTATTTCTAAGTACACCCTGTATTTTTATAACTATATGTTATTTTAGTGGTTCTCTATTTTTTCTATTTTCTTGGAAATATGCAAACTTTTATAATGTTTATAATGGTTGTGGTAGTTAATTATAACCTCTTCGCCCAGTAGATATAGTTAAACCACACCCTACAAAAGCGCGCTATATTTGAATGAAGTTCTTCTATTGGTTATGTTTCTAAAATCCGTATCACACACAAGTATGCACTCGATTCGAAAAAGTGAGCAGTGCTCACAGAATATTTATATTATAACCAAAGACTAGTAAAGTTATCGTGTGTGTTTCTTACATTTTCTTTACTCATAATGGTAAAATGTACCTAATATGGTAAAGAATTATAATTTCATTACATCTTTTGAAACTTGGCGGACATTCATATATTTGGAGCATGTGAAACTGTTCTACTCATATACAGATTTGGTGGGAGTAGCTTAACTATTTCTTTTGGGCGAATAGGATATAGTGAAACATCAAAATGTTCACATGGAACTTTTACACATTAAACATTTTAAGAGATGGCAAGATGGTAATACAAACAAAATTACTTTGAATGAGGTAACATTTTTGGAATTTTCTAATCGCTGTTAAGGTCTGTAGTTTTCAATTTTATATATGAGACCCTTCATGCCAAATATAAATTATTACCGATTAATTTTACGATTAACAATAATAATAATAATAATAATAACAAATAAAATAATATGTGAATAGAAGAATTGTATAGTATTGTATTTGAAAGAGCGAGATCTAGGACGCGGTTTTCCAAGCATCTCTATGCACTTAGGCCACATTTGGCCCATTGTACACCCTAACTAAGAATGTAGCCCATCTGGGGTAATTCCTACTCCAGTTGTGATTTTTAACGTGTCACACATCGTAGTGGCGCGGGACCTACGGCTTTACTTCTTATCCGACGGAAGGCGCATTTTCAGATTTTTCCCCGCTAGAAAAATCTCGCCGACCTCAGCCAGGTTCGATCCCGCGTTCCTTGAATCTAAAGGCAAGTGCGCTAACCACTAGACCACCAAGGCAATGATTATAAATACGAGTAAAACATATATTAATAAAGAAATACATATTTTGAATTACATTTTATTGCTTACTTGATTAAAAACGTATTTAATTTCTATACCTGTGTCTCATTGCCTGTCGGTTGTAGAGACAACAACAATGCTTGATACCCAGTAATGATTATATGAAAAAGTATAGGCGTTGTAAAAGAAGATATGGACTTCCATACAAAAACATATTAACCCACCTTCCTTTTTATTTTAAAACAATAGTTAATATAGCCATTACATCAATTTCTATTGCAAACTTTGGCCCATGCAAACAGCATAACAATGGTAAAACGATTAGAGTTTTATCCTTATGATCAAGGGGCAAAAACCGTGAAGTGAGAATGTCAAAGAAAGTTGCAATATACTGAAATAATTAAATAAAAATTATATATCCAGCAAAAATGTCGTTGCTTTATATGTTCCTTTTCTTGGTTATGCTGTTAGTATTACCAGCTTTATTATTAATAGTGTTGCGAATTTATACAAAGTTAACAGCTGGAAGGTGTAAATGCAAAGCTTATTTGGCTGGAAAAACTGTTCTTATTACGGGAGGAAATTCTGGTAAGTTCGATTCCGTTTACAATGTTCATAAGTTTTACTCTGAATGAACTAATTTACCCCGAGCTGTAGCACTCTTAATCGAAAGTATTTTAAGGGCTTGCATCTGCTAATTTAGAAATATTAGTAACCGATGAAGTGATTTTTGCCTATTGTTTACTATTTTTGGTGAAGGTCGAGATTTACTATGCATTACCAAACTCATAAAATACTTAAACAGAATAGACTAAATATATACGTGTCTATTTAAAAACAAATAGTAGACTATTGAAGTTAGATATCTACCATGGCAATGCGATTTCGATTAGCAGCGTTATAGCTCGGAACGACCTCATCACTTTGTATACTTATCTAAAAGATTTGACAATCTAATGATATCATATTAAATACCTGCTGCTCGTCATGCTAAGTATGAATACCACACAGATACATAATTTTTTCGACAAAAATGTCGTAGAAATCAAGGTATATTACCAATACGATTAATTTTCGGCACAGAACGCGTCGTCATTTGCAAGAAATACTCAGCAGAATCAGGATTACTGTTTGTGAAACCATACGAACTAACGTTTCGCAAGACGCCGCAGCTTGCATCTTCATCGTACTGAATTCAAATCCGATCCGCCAAAGATCAAACATCGAGGCCAAAATCAGCCAGCATCGATAATATCGCCTGCACATACCTACGGCAAAACCTCTATTGGACAAACCGGGCATTCTTTCGAATTAGGACTGCAAGAGTACATAATCGATTGTAAACATAAGCGCATCACAAAATCGGCGGTGGCAGAACACTGACGCACAATTTAACACAAAATCGACATTGATTAATATTAACAGGAACTACATGAGGACGGGTTCAAGCTCAGCAAAGTCTGGTACTCTACCCTTTAAAGTTTTGAAAGCATGACCGATCTAACAGTCATGCTTCACCGCACCCGTTCCCGCTCAATTCTAATGGGCATGGGTACGTTGTTCTTCGCGATTAGCTTAAACTGTTTTAATATCTCCATATCCCGGACTTGAATTCAATACTCCGAAGTTGCAAGCTACAGTGTCTCACGAAACGTCGGTTTGTATGGGTTTACACACAATAATCAGTAATCCTGATTTTGTTGAGTATTAGCTACAAATGAAGATACTTTCTAAGACAAAAATTAATCGTAGTATTGACATATCAAGAAACCGTGACCAACCTTTAACAATATAAATCAATTGAATAAACCACTTGAAATTAATGTGCAATAAAATTTGTTATGAAGTTTCAATGTTCAGTTTACCATGCATCTACCCTAAACAGGATTAGGTTATCAAACAGCTCTGGCATTAGCCGGAAGAGGATGTCGTTTAATAATAGCAGACAAAGACGACTGCGATTACACAAAACAAGAAATTATAAAAATTACCGGAAATAGCAATATTATAACCAAACAGTTTAATTTAGCATCTATGAGCTCTATCAGAGCATTAGCAAAAGATATCAATGAAACTGAAGCAAGGTTAGATATTCTGATTAACAACGCAGGAATTGGAGTAGGAAGCATTGGGAATATTTACACTGACGATGGGCTTCATATGGGGATGCAAGTAAACCATTTTGGGCCATTCTTGTTAACGCATCTGCTTATTGGTATATCTTAAATTTCATAATTAACCATTTTACGTAAAGTTTTCCATTTTGTAGGGTTACTGAAAAAATCAGCACCAAGTAGAATAATTTTCGTCAGTTCTTGGTTAGCATTCGCTAATAATTTAGATTACGAGAACTTAAACTACCCCCAAGATGCTCCAGATACTCTGTGGTCAGACCTGATGGCATACGGAAACTCTAAATTATGTAACATAATAACTACAAATGAATTTTCAAAAAAATTGTACGGAACTGGCATCACTGTCAATGCATTACATCCAGGGCTGGTGAATACTCCAATTTTTACAAGATGCGACTCTGTCAACACCAGTTGCAAAAAGATTTTACTGGAACTTCTTCTATATTGCTTTGCAAAGGCAAGTTATCGAATTCATTTTATTGAAAATATTTCTCACTACATCCCCAGTATCGTATATTCAATAATCTCGGTTAAGTAGGTATATTGATTCAAAACTAAAGCAAGTTGTATAACGGTAATCGTAAACAAGGTAATAGTTTAAATAAAGCACGACTAGAAACTGAAATGTTATATTATAGAAACTACTAAATCTGGATTGTTTTAAATTGTTTCTCCAAAATCAGCTCTGGTTTCCATAATATACATTTTAGTCACTCACCGCACTTCCTCGAGGTAGCCCTACCTGTACAATCAATTTTCAATTATTTTCACAGTATATTGAAACATAATAAATACAAATTAATTTACAATTAAGCCTACCTATATAAATACATTTCAATGGCTGTTTTAGGAGTTTCCTCCTCTTCAGCCGGTCCTATTTGAAACATTTGGTTAAAAAAAAGATAAAAATCTAAATAATTACATGACAGAAATATCCAAGTATAAAAATAAAAAAATTGATATTACTAAATTTAAAGTAAAATTTATCGGTACATAGTGGGGTGTCCTCCAGGATGTCTTGCAGCTCTTCGGGTACGGTTGGTGCTCTGCCAAGAAAATTGGCAGGCGGGTGCCTGAATTTTTTCTTGGGATTTGTGCGGGGGGTGATCGGGGTCTTTAGCGTACTCATCGCATCCTCTCAGTTCTGTTCGATCGTCCTCATCACGTACCGGTTCCGGAGTGTGGCGAGGCGGCCGTCGATCGGAGGAATGCCGGCCAGGTGACAAACTTACTCCGATGGATGGAATCGGTCCAAGCGCAACATTCTCCTCGCGATAGCCTCCTCTTAGTCCGCAACCCCGTGATGCGAGTCAGTGTGTAATAAAGGTTGTATAGGTGTGGAAAAGGGTACGGAAGTGGCAACTCGGAAGGGCACCACAGAGCCTGGATAGGAGTCCGTTTCGCCGCTGAACGCAATCGAGACACCTTCTGACCTCCGCGAACCAATTTAGAGTTCTCGAGAAGATCACTCCAAGATAGGGCACCGTGGAAGAGAGGCGCAGTCGGGTGCCCCTGAGGTCCAGTTGAACGTGGCGGGGATATTGCCGGGGTATTTTGGAGTGTGGGTGTTGGAATAGGATGGTTGAATTTTGGAAGGATTGGGACGCACCCTCCATCGTCTGAACCAGAGCTCGTCTGCATATTGGACGAACTGCACCGCCGGGTTGAGAGGAGTTGGGATGTCATGACAGAAAAAGATGAAGAGGAGCGGAGAGAGGATGGATCCTTAGGGTACGTCCGACCTGGGTGTATACGGCTGGGAGTAGCATTCCCGAACGCGTACATGGTGCAGATGACCCTTCAGGAAACAGTGGATGGTACGAATAATGGGTAGAGGGATCTCTACGCGTTGAAGCTTCTCCAGAAGTCCCTCGTACCGGACGGTATCGAAGGCCCTCTCGATGTCTAGCATGACGGCGGTCATGCACTGCCCGGCGTTGACGCGACAGTAGCTTCGGTGTGTAGTCGAAGCAGCAGGTCGGTGGTGCGTCTTCCAGGGCGGAATCCATATTGGAAGGCTGGCAGTAGGTGGCGTACCTCGAGGAATCGACGGAACCGGTCAGCGAGGATTCTCTCGTAGATCTTCCATAGCACATTAAGGAGGGCAATGAACCGGTAGCCATTTGGGTCGGAGCGGTCTTTCCTGGGCTTCGGGATCATCACGACGCTGGCGGGTTCCCACGTCGCGGAGCGGTATCCTGAAAGCAGACAACAGTTGTATAACGGTGAGTAGAGTAATGGTAGCTTCGGGGAACTGGCGCAGAACTTTGCGGGTGATGGAAACGGAGCCAGGGGCAGTGTTTTTTCCGCATTGACTTCCTCCTCCTAGATAGGAAGTAGGATTTCTGAAGATGGTTGGATGGGTGTGGTTGCGAGATGCGGAAGAGAGCAAAGAGGGAGAGAGCACCGTTGACACTGCGGTTGATGTCTTGGGCAAAGCGGTTGTCAAAGAATGGGTCATCCTGGTCCCGGTGCACTCCCTCGAGCGTTTTGGCTAAGATGTCGGCCTCGCGTGACGATCTCACCTTGATGGTCGAGCTGAGTGGTTGACCGACTGCGTTGACCGGTGAGGCCTCGGAGGTTCCTCCAGAACTTGGCTCCATCTCTATAGTCGAGGCTGGAGCAGGCTGCGTTCTAGCGGACTTTGCGGAACCTAGTGGTCTGTAGCCGGACGATCGCATTCAGCCTGTAACACTGAGTCGTCACCAGGGGTTTCGCGTTCGAATGAACTGGTGATACTGGAGCTTCTTCTTGCAGATCAGCTGGATGATGTTACGTGGGAGTTGTGGGCAGTTGGTGTCGAAGGTTTTGGTGGGACGGTGTTCTCCACTGCTTCCTAGACGATGGAGGTAAGGTTGCTGACTGTTTTATTCAGCTCATGGATGGGGGTTGGAATTCTTTGGCTTCCTGTTTCCACGGCCTCTCGGAATTCCTCCCAGCGGGGAACACTCGCTGAAGGTTCCATGACGCTGGACGTCGCGTTTAGGGACAGGTGGTCGCTGGTAATGGAAGTGCCGATTGCCGTTTTATTTGAAATGAAGGGTGTTAAAGAGTCTGTTATTAAAAGGTGGTCGTTGATGGAGCAGCCGGATTGGTTGATGAAGGTGGGTGATTGGAATGCGGAAAAGATCGAGCCGGAGTAAGCAGTCCGCGAGGTTCTTCCCTTCTGGTTACATGCGGTGTCCCCAAAGGCAGTCTGTCGGGCGTTGAAGTCGCCCATCACGACCGCTCTGGGAAACGATGCAAGATATTCCAGAAAGTCCTCGGGGAGCTGGTCAGCGAGGGGGGGGGCGATGTAGATAGAAAATACGTAGGTTAGGACGACTGGAGTGTAAAGAATGGCGGCGCAGCACTGTGGATCTTCGTAGTCATCAGAGACTGGGTGTCCGGTGACGGGAGGCGGACGTTGAACGCAAGAACTACTCCATGGATTCCTCGATTTCCGCGAGCATCCCCGCGGAAGCAGCGAAAGCCTGAGATAACAATTGGCTGGGATCTCTTCATTCTGGTTTCTGTGATGGATAACACATGGATTTCGCCGGTCCGCACTAGGTTCTCTACAAGGAGGCGTTTGCGGCGCCAGCCGTTGGCGTTGACTGTCGCAAACTTCAGATCCATGGCTGAGGTGACGGGGATGGGAGCCCGGATTTACGGCATATCACTTGTTTAGAGTGACATGAACATAATTTCTGCGTATGAGGTGGCATCCTGCAAACCAAAAAACTGGTAAATAAGAGGCCGCAAAACGTTCTGTACATGCTCACAGCGGTCTGGGAAAAGGCTAAGGAAGGTTGTTACCGTAAACCGGATAATAGGAGTTAGGATGAAGAGAATCTTGGCCCTGGAATTTTCTTCGGGTGCGGGGCCGTCGACGATCTTCAGGCGGGGGACGGCTTCCGGGGTATCGGATTTCCCGTGAGCGCTGTGGACACTACAGGAAAAAGGCGACATGGTTCCCTCCGCAGTTTATGCACTTGACCTACCTGTACAGAGTCTGTTAACATATTTATAGTCAACTACTGCATCTGTAAATATGGCACAATATTTTTCCTTGGCAGTGTTGTACTCCATATGTTCAAATTCTTTTAATATTAACTTCATTGCGAAAATAACATTCTATCATAAATGGTTTTGGTTCCAAAATCTACATTACTCTACAACAATGTTATCAGTTAGACCATAAAAATCTTAATTATAAAAGACCTGTGTTTCGCGTATTTTGAGATGAAAAACACAAATAACACCTAAATACTAATTTAGGCATGCAAACTATGTTTGACAATTAACTATCAAATGTCACATATCGAGCGAACAACCGACAACCAAAACTCTTTACATACCGGGTGTAGAATGCAGATTTTTTCATATTTTATGATTTGTTTATTTATTATATCAGCCTAAGTATAAGTTCAACCTCTCCACGAAGCAATAAATTACTAACTTAATCCTCTTATATTGCAGCTAACAAGTTTATTAGATTTTCTCCCCATTGGTTTGAGCTTCAATGCACAGCTATAAACACATTTCTTGTATTATAAAATTGTACATGAGTTTCATCTAAATTTATACTTTTCTTAATTGTAGGACGTAGAGGAAGGAGCACAGACTACCATTCATCTTGCTTTGTCAAAAGAAGCTGGAGAAGTTACAGGACAATTCTTTTCCGATTGTCGCGGGTTCTCTCAACCGTCTAAAACGAAGGATCACCTGTTTGCTCACAAAATCTGGGAAGCTAGTGAAAAATACGTAAATCTTTCTCCCAAAGAAAAAGTTTAAATGTAGTAATACAATGGTCTATATTATTTTATAAAACCTACTGGATTTTATTCGTACACTAATAAACATTTTCTATAGTGTGGCCAAGAATTAATGTTTAACTAAAATTAAATAGAACATTTAGATACTGTAGCGTTACGGAACCTTGTGTTGTGCTTTTTCTTTTATTTGTCGTGATTCGTCGTGATCGTGTTAGGTTCGGATCTAGAGTAGTTGAGCTAAATACGGAAATAAAACACCAGAGAGGTTTCATACATTTATTATCGTCAATATTTAACTGCAGACAGTGCAATTTAACTACCTCCGGCATTCACCTGTTCAGGCTAGGAAACTGCAGGAAACCTTAGCCGAGGTAGTGCGACGTGATCTCAAGTACATCGATTTCCTTAGGAAATCTAAACTATTTGCCCAGTAAAATACCAAAGATGCTGTTATCGGCCGGTTCGCAGGGGGGTTTCTGAAGGTGAACGGCGTATTATTAATGAACTGGACTACGAAGCGCTGTCGGGTGAAGGGTTAAGGGAATTTGACACTGCAGCCGAGATACCTCAAGCGCAATTGTCAGGGGGTGCCGTAGCTGCCGAGATACCTCAAAGCGCTTGGCAGGTGAAGGGTTAAAGGAACTTGTAAAGGAACTGTGCTTCTTGATGGTTAGATCAAGCAAGAATGATCCCTTCATGACAACTTACTTCTGCTTTTATAGGCCAAAAACGGGTGCTGGATCGTGGGAACCCAATGCACGTGCACCAATTTGAAAAACAATTCCACGCTCCATTTATTGTGAGCCCAAGAATATTTAGTTAAAATCAATTAAATTATATGAGTCCTATTAAGAAACAGCCGAAATAATTCCCTTTACCTAATCCTCAGATGCTAATAAATTTTGAATTTAATTACCACGTTTCTGTGTGAAGGGTCCATTCAACAAGAAACCGTTCTTCGTTTCTTGAACTAATGACTTTTAACGGAAATGTCAGTGACGAAAATATATAAACTTATCCCAAACCGCCCCATTTATTGACGGCTGTCCCAATTTATGCTTACTTGAGATCAGACTAATTCGAAGTTATATTGTTACCTGCAATAAAATAGCTAGAAGAAAGACGCTGCAAACAA